>OY720023.1:24434969-24711130 GCA_963082485.1 Eudonia mercurella | reverse complement strand
GTTGGTTGTATAAATAGAACGGATAATCATCAGTTGATGCCGTTAATATATCATGAATTTAAAAGCGCATTGTTGAAAGTTTATTTTAAAGAGTTATAAAATGAAGTCAAGTCAGATGTGAGCATTAGTTGGCTTCATGTGTCGCTCCTAAGCCGGCAACCGGTGCGTTTGGAGACATGAACAATATAATGAATTGGTCACAAAGGAATTCAGAAGGACACTGGCATCATGGTATAGAGGCAATGGTTGTCACGCGAAGCGGTCACGCAATAGTGCTTTCGCTAGGATTTCACAAAACTGTTGCCGTTGTGAATGGCTTCATTATAACCAATGAGCGTAATGACAATAATGCACTATGATAGTAAATAATGGAACTAATTTTTACTTTTTTATTTTTAAGTCCTAATTGCTGCACTGAAGCTGAATTAAATATTTATAAAATACAGTAAAAAATTAAATGCCTACCCGACCCAGCCAGGAATCGAACATGGGTCTTCCGCAATACGGGCGGCTGTACTGACCATTATACTACTACCGGGAAGGCTGAGTAAGCACTGAATTTTTTCACTGCTTTTTGATTTTTGACTGCATGCTTTTTGCGGCAGAGTCCAAAGGTTATTGCAACTGATGGCTATGCAGATGAAATACCACAAATTCGATAACACAAACAACGCTATAGTAAATTTTACTTTTTAGTTTTAATTGCTGCACTGAAGCTGAATAAAATATTTATAAAATACTGTGAAAAAATGACTGCTTTTTAGCGGCAGGAGCAGTCAAACATCTAAAAGTAAAAAAGAAAAAAGAAAAACATCAGTGCTTACGTCAGCCTTCCCGGTAGCATAATGGTCAGTGCAGCCGCCCGGATTGCGGAAGACCTAGGTTCGATTCCTGGCTGGGTCGGGTATGCATTTAATTTTTTCACTGTATTTTATAAATATTTAATGGAACTAAAACTGTTATTTGTAAAATGTTGTGCTCAACTCAATAGTAGATGAAAACAGAATGATTCGTTCATTCTTAGAGAAGTAAATAAGGTTATTTAAGAATAAAAAGAAAGAGACTTAGTATTTATAAATGCTGCATTTAGCCTAAACTCCATTAATATTCTCTAGAAAGTCTTAGATGATTAAGTTTGTAAGAAAAACAATAAAACAAAACGGCAGCTAAATCTATAAAAAAGGAACTACAAATATTTATGCAACTCCAGTGTTATTAACGCTCATGTGGATAGTCAATAAGACAACAAAGCTGTTAGGAAAGTATGCTACAATAATGCTATTACTAAAAACAAAATCAAAGTTAAACACTGTAGTTGAAGGTTTATGGAATGGCCGCCATGGCCAAAGCCGGCCACAAGGTCAGCATCGATTTAAAAACTAAGCTAGACACGAGGTGTGTGAAGAGTTGTTGTTTAGTGCATCGGATCGATACAGCCCCAGCAGTCTGACGATAGAGACATCTAGGTTCAATAGGCGGCGTTAACGTCACCCAATCGCAACGGTTTGTCTGGCTGCAGCGGCCACGTTGCCGACGAACCTTCACCGACTTACCGGCTCACTAATTAGCTGACATCTGTGAGAACCTTCACACCAACAACAGCTACCCTGCGAGGTCGACATCACACAATCTAAACGCTCAGATGCAATGCGCCAAACGGCGAACGGAGACAGAAATAACAGTACTTACACGGGGTAGAAGTAGTCGATGTACTTGACGACCACTTCTCTGAGCAGATCTTGCTTGTTCATGATGGACGAGTAGCTTGCACTTATAAGTTTAGTTTGCATGGCTCCCACTTCACCTAGCGATTGCACAGAACGGGACTTACGAGTCCCAGTGGAAGGATTGAACGGTGCCGTTTTTGTGGGTTTGCGTTAACGACGTTTGGGGCGTGTTTGGGGTATAAAAAGTTTAGAAAAAGTTTGTTATGGGCACGCGGGCAACCGTACCGACGCGTTGCGGCAAACTGGGACCGGGCCGGTCGCAGCGCGGCGCGGTGGGGGGGGCGAGGGACCGGAGCAAGTGGCGCGCGCACTGCGCCTCCGTTGCCGACTCTACCCACTACGGGCTACGATGGCGCTTCGAAACACCTAGGCAACGCTTTTGCGACACACCCGCCGCTGTTCAAAATCGGAATTACTCTAACAGCCGGCGCACGGCGCTTAACATCTAACTTTGAGATGCTCTTCGTTTAAGCGATCCACTCGTTTAGGTTCAAGGCTGACCAGTATCGATCGACATTTTTAGCAGATGAACGAATTGTATCGGTCATAATAAACAAACAAAACATTAGCTACCCTTGGCTGCGTTGTTTTTATTTATACTTGAAGATAAGATAAGTAGAGCTTTTATTATTTATAATGAATGATAGGTTGCAATTGCGAACTACCTACTTCAACGGAAGTAATTCTTCTTGACAAATTGACAACAACAATTAACAAAGTTAAAGTAATAATAGTAATTTGAACGATAATTCAGATAATTCTGTTTATGTAGATATGGTGTATTTAGACGGGGCATTAACAGCGGAGTCCGCTAGACAAGTATCATCAATTGACGGAGTCGTTAATACAGCTATTTCCGCGTATTGTTTGGCAAGGATAAGCTTAGGAAATTTCTTATAGCACGAATTGTCTTTGATAATGCTAATGAAATATAAAATATAAATATTAGTTGTTAATCTAAAAACAAATATTAAAATAAGTTTATAGATATATATAAATAGTAATTTATTGTAGTTCGTTTTATTGTAAATAACGCTGAGTTAGTTGAATTGCACTTCTACTCGACTATTAAGGCGTCAATAGATAATAATGGCTCGACAACAAGAGATGATCGTAAATCCTTAGCAGCAACTTTGCATAAAGCGAAGGCCACACTACAACCTGTGCTTACATTAAATGTAGACTAGGCAACAATTCAAATAAGAAACGCGAATGCCGATCTCACTCGTGCTCATCAGGTCGTTTCTTCTCATGTTATATGAATTTCGCAAGATTTATTTCAAATTTGACAGAATAAAAAATATTTGTTAAATAGCAACAGCAATGGCGTAGATAGCATTAATATGTTAAGTGATCATAATAACTGCGTATATGTTACAATAAAACTGCAGTGTACAATATCATTGTTTGAATGTAGTGAATAGCATTTACGAGTATTATGTGGAATGACATAAATGTGATACTTATTAACCTTGAAGCAATAATAAAAAAGACTTTATAATTTAACAGAGTTGGTACCGCGAAAGAGTACGCATTATACACGGTTAGAAATAAATATTCATAAAATTAATCGGTCCATGCGATGACAACATACTTGTGGCAGCTTAATTCTTATGCATTGGCATAGCAAATGAGAACGTTGTTTATGATGCGTTAAATAGCAATGTGCGGTACCATAACAAATTGCCATGAAGCGATGTACTTATCATAAAATCATTTATGTAATCCTAGCCAATATATAAAATGCAAAAGCGTTTTTAAAACTAAAGATGAATGTGATTTTATGCACAGAACGACATACAAGAATTCAGGCTGGCGAAGACTCGGGCGGAAATGCAATACGAATATTCGCAAAATCGCACGCCGATTTGAAAGCCAGCAAAGAAGACCAATAAAGCTAAATATTCCTCTCGTTTTGTTTGCCAATTGTTTTGGCTAAAGCACAGTTGTTCTTCTATTGCTGTTTTTAAACACTTTAATGAAATACAAAAACAAATGTTAAACTAACTCATACGCAATTAAATGCGCCACCAAGACACATCATCAACAACTGACCTTTAGCATCGTCTATTCAAAATGACGGAATCCCTCTGCTGATGGTTGCAATAGCAAAAACATATCGCAGTCGTTACAAGCGAGTTTTTGTAATCTATTGCAATTACGGGCAAATTATCCCCATTATTGCTGATTACACTTAAGTACTCGCGGACGAACAGAGCCAACAGATACAATAAGATGTATTTGACAGAATATTAAATAAAAAAAATAATATAAAATTAATTCATAATAATTAGTTATTAATTATTAATTGTTAATCATGCGTATTCCATTAAGTAATAATTGTCTCATTAACGTCTGCATCTTTGTTCACGGCAAACTAAGACAATCTAACACATTTTGCGAAAATTTCGACATTTAAAAACATAAAACACAGATCTTTATCAAAATAAACTGATGCAAACATTTCAATTGCCGTGCCTTATAGCTTCTGTACAGTATAGCATAGTAGGTCATAAATTTCCCTGATTTCAATTTAAAATCCTCTCAAGTACTGATTACTTGACCAGATCTTTATTGCCTTAATTGAATTTAACACGGAATTTCCGTTAGTTTTAACTTAGTGGCAAACCAGATTAAGCGGGTAAGGAATATTTCGAAATAGTCTTATCTGAATTTTAGCGTATCTACCTAATGTATTTTTGTAGGCAAACCCGTCAAGATTGGTTTTTTTAATAAGAAATAGAACCCCTAAGAGACTTTATACGTACCGGTTTTAAAAGCTCCCAAACTTTTCAAAAAAGTAAGTCAAAAAATTTGGTCTCTGAAGTTTGTAAGAGATATCAAAATGTACAAAAGCTCACATAATGCGTTCATAATATTTACAATTATATTTTAAAGATTGTTGTTATATTAGGGTGTTTATGATTTCATAATTATATATATTGTGCATCTTGTGTTTTTCTTCAATAGATGTGAACAGTCTTTGTAAACATAAGGTCCAATTCAGTTGAAATTGATTAGACCAATGTAGCCAAGGTCATAATGATTAGCGGTAGAGTAAATGGACATATTTTTGTAAGGCAGTTATATACACTAAATTGGAGAACTAAGACTAGGAATATCATTAAAAGAATTAATTTTATTAAATTAGAAATACGGAACTGTCACGACGAAGAAATATAATCAACAAACTCAACTCTAACACAAAATATGATAACGACAGGTATGATAAGATGAAACATAGAAAGATAATGCCAAGTAAACGACATAACTGTAACTAACAAGTGTATAATAAATCGTGCAACAGTGGTAGTGGATCGTTTGAAATGTTTTTTTAAGAATCAACTGAAGTGGTAAACAATGTGACGTGCGAAAATTTCAATGTCAATTAATTAAACTTACGAGCACCACGTGTTCCTGCGAGCGAAAAGTGAGCGATTTTGCTCGGTAGCATTTGGAGGTTTCGAATGAATTTCCTGAGTGAGGTTCAGCTTAAAGCCAGCAATGGACTTGCGTCGTTTGGCAGCAAGGGCTCGTGCCGCGAGGTCGGTGTCGTGCGCTTGGTCGGGGGTGGTGGCGGCGGCGGCGTGTGAGCAGCTTTTCATGTGCGCCTGCGCAATGGCCACCTGCAGCAGCTTGGTGGAGAGGCTTCGGCGCCCGAGGGCGTCGCATGTCGCACAGCGTCCTTCGTCCATGATTCCTCGTGCGCCCGGCCCGGCCACGCCGCGGACACTGAGCGCGTATTGTTTCCAACGGACGTGGTGGCGACGGCTTAACTGATGTCATCCGACGAGCGATGCACGCGCGTCCGTTCTCGTTCGACGCACGAGAATTTCAAGGCGGGCGTACTGACTAAATGCGATTCGATCGATACCCCGATGAAATAGGCTGAGCGCGATAATAGGAGCGCGATAAGGTGTACACGCGAATAAGAGTGTTGACCTAGACGGTTGAGCATAAGCACGGCTTCAGTGGGGCCTCGGGGCGGGCGTGCGCGGGCGGCTGAGCGCATGCGACTGTGGTCACCGGCACGGCGCCCGGCCGGCCGCCCGCCGTAATCCGAACATTAGCTAAGATATCGATGTTTGCGGTAAACAACACAGAATACTACAATAACGTGAACATCGTACGACTGTCGGAAAACAAACCCAATCGCCGTATATAAAATCTCACCAAGAGTCATTCATACATTCCGCTGGAAGCGGTCCAGCTAGTGATCGTTATAAATAATTGTCATGGGCTAGCTCTATGATATGGTTTATTTGTAGGGGGTCCGTAGGTTGCAATGGTACAATATCTGCCTCATCAACATTGCGTGGTTTGTTAAAATATTCTGTGATATTACGTCCAAGCAGGCTATGCAGCCTAATAATACTATCATTGAAGTCATAACACTTTTTTGGGCGGTCGAGTAATAAAAGTCGTGTCGTAGTATTGTGTATTAAAACACATACCTAGTACTAAAAATGGTGTTAAAGTGTGATGCATAATTTTTATTTTCTACCATAATACGTTTTTGCTAACAATATGAGGCAAGACAGAGATTCAGAATAGAATGAAATCTTACGTTTAATAGCCTGTATTAGAAATTATTTTATTCAGAGCAAGGCCTCGACTCGGATCGTCCTAGAATCGTTATTATGTGTCTATTTGTAAATCTAGATAGTGTGTAAATGTTTCATAGTAGTAATAATAATATTAGATGTCGCAGAAGATACAGAATTTTGCCCCATTTAAAAGAATCTAGGCCGAGCGGAGCGTACGTTCGCACGCGCGCCGTACCAGTTGTGAACAAGGTACCTAGAACGAACCATGTTTGATTTAGAACAACTGAACTCTATATCCAAAAAGTTTATACTTCTGTTAACAAAACGCTTCACTTGAAAAAAAGCTGTGTAGCCGTCTGATCTTGCCAAAAAGTTTGATTTGGTCTACAAATAAAGCAAAAGCAGCGTTCGAGTTAAGTCAATGCGAATTCAAGCCGTGTTGTGACTTATCTTATGTTTTAAATAATTTATTTTTCTTAACAATGTTACCCATCAAATGTAGCGACTACTTGATTTCAATGATGGCGGTCTTTGCCCAGCAGTGGGACTGTATAGAGCATATTTAAATTTTACTTACTGAAGTTACCAAATAAATGAACAAGCAAAATAGCACTCGCTACCAGCTAGCCTAAATTTTTTTTAATACCTTTCTAGCGATTTTGCGGAAGGCAAGTGATAGCGACAAAAAACACAAAGTCTCCAAACTATGAGATATCATGTGTTCAAGATTTTGCTCTTGACACGCATGGTTCAGTTCAGGCGTAGACAAATAAAACCGTTAAATTATACCAACAAGAATTACAAATATAATTCTGAAGATCTATTCTACACACAAATCAGACTGATAGCTATCATAATTTTCGGACATCATCCATCTAATTCGGCTAATGTCGATCTGCACTCAAGAATTTCAGGAAGCGACGCTATTGCTGATGCTATGAATCGAACGAGGTGTCACCCTGTCGACATTGATTGGCCGTGGAGGCAGGTAGCAGTGGATCAACAAGCAGTTTGCCAAGTGGCGATTGATCGTTTCGACATATAGACTGTAAATAAACGAAATATTGGCGTCGCAACGTTTTATATAGGATACACAGACTGTTTGGCGGGTTGTAAATTACGTTGTCTGTCTATATTGCAATTTTTATTCGATTCGGCAATAGATAATGTTGTATTTAATTTTAAAAGCTTTGATTAGTTTTATAAACAGCTTACAAAATACTTTACATGTAAGTTGAATTCTATATAAATAATTATATACCATCAAAAACAAACTTGTAAAAAAACCAAGTCTCGCAACTCAGTTCTTCTATCGTAAAAAGTTGTGAGATCCATGTAATACCAAGTCAGTTAATTTATTCAGTCCCTACTTAAGGGACCTTCTGTCTTAAGTTATTATGTAATTGGCTAATCTAACAACATCTTATATAGTGGCCATATCAATATTAAAAATCTTTTATGTTTTTAACAAATAGATTGACTAGGCCATCGCATGAAAACATAATGTATCTCATAAGTAATACGTATATTACATTAAATTAGATTGTTTAGTGCGATTGCCAAGTCAATCTATCTATTTAAACATAAAAGATTTTTAATATTGATATGGTCACTATAGATGTTGTTAGGTCAGCTAATTACATACTAACTTAAGACAGAAGGTCCCTTAAGTAGGGACTAAATAAATTAACTGACTTTGTATTACATGGATCTCACAACTTTTTACGGTAGAAGAACTGAGTTGCGAGACTTGTTTTTTTTACAAGTTTGTTTTTGATGGCATCTCATTTCTTTTTGTAGATAGTCTTAGTTTTTTCTTTCCGGTGCCATCTAGGTACCTATTAAATTAGATTGTTTAGAGCGTTTGCCAAGTCAATCTATTTATTTAAAACATAAAAGATTTTTAATATTGATATGGTCACTATAGATGTTCATGGGTTAGCTAATTACGTACTAAATTAAGACAGAAGGTCCCTTAAGTAGGGACTGAATAAATTAACCGACTTGGTATTACATGGATCTCACAACTTTTTACGGTAGAAGAACTGAGCTTCGTTGGGAGCATGGTTTTTTTTTACAAGTTTGTTTTTGATGGCATCTCATTTCTTTTTGTAGATAGACCTACTTTTTTCCTTTCCGATACCATCTAGGTACCTATCTACACACATTATTTCATTATATTATACATAAACAGGTACACTGATTCATTAACTGCAATTTTTTTTTTTGAGAGAGTTTGCTGATTGCCTCAGACGGCATTTTCAGCTTCACCGGGCTTTTTTGGGGGCGGCGAGGAACGTAAAGGGTCCCTCAAGCCGTGTGAAATGAATCACTTTCGGAGGTTTTCTAGAGGGAACGGCATCGCGCACTAGTGCGCGTCCCCGTGCCCTACTAGATTCTCCGAAGGGTTAGGATCGGATCGGGTTAACTGCAAATGTAACTTTGTAATTCTATACATTTATATAGGATTACAAAGTTATTTATGCAGTTGATGTATCTAGAAAACTGGACCGAAATTGCAAAATATTTTAGTTTTTCCTTGATTTATACACTAAATACTAATTGCATTATAAATTTGAAGCTTTTATGTTTGCTAAAAGTGCCTTAGAGTTTTGATGATCGGTCAGTCAGTCAGTGAGTCAGTGACAAAATTAAGAGGGAGTATCCAATCGTAGATTTGATTTTAACACTATAAGATAAACCACGACGTTCGATGAAACAAAACATGCCTGTTGCCTCGGGTCAGGTGCGACAGACTGTGGGGCGCTCTGCGCGGAATATGAATGTCGTAAGCGACGAATAAGTTTTAGTTTAATTACTCGTAAATTATACAATATTTTTTCAAATCGCTAATAGGGTCGCTTGGTAATACAATTTGATATTATGTGTTAAAATATTGGCTCAATAATATGCATCAAATTGAAAATAAATTGATAATAGTTGAAAAATTGACGTAAGTTCGTGATTTTTTTTATCGATAAAATTTAAATATATTATGCTTTCACTTAGTCCAGTCCCTTTCAAGTATGCTGTAGTATCTATATTTTTTTCGGGTAAATCGTGGTTTATCTTCTAGTGTTAAAATCAAATCTACGATTGGCGATTTACCTTTATACCCCCTCTTAAGAAATTTTGACTATTTATAACTCTTAAACTACTGGTTTAAATTAAATGAAATTAAAAAATATACTGTATTTATACAATGCCTGCTTGGTTACTGAAAATTCAGGTTTCTAGTTTTATCCACAACGAAGTTATAGGGGGTTGAAAATAGCCTGCACTGTGTCGAGAAAAGGATGGTACGGCCGTGCCGCTTTTTTGCTCGACTTAGCGGTGGCACTGCCGTGCCTCCAGATTAATGAACTTGTGTGTACTAATTTTATTTAATCTTGCTAAATATATATATTTTTTAAATCCTTCATGCATTATAATTAACTATACTATCTCTAAAAAAACTGTAGCTGATGAATATATGTCCTTTTCCTAAGCCTGCGCTGTTCGGAAAGTAATACAAATTAATTTATTTTGAACTGTTCTACACATATCGATAGGCACTTAAAACCGAAGGTCGCAGCTGTTGGCGTAAAATGTTATTACCCATAGAGACATTCCTAAAACACCAGGCTTGGAGAAGGGCTAAAAGGTCTATTTCTACAGTTCTTCTAAATATATTGAAAGGTTTGTAAAAGTATGTCAAAGTGAATTGCACAGCAAGGCAAATTGCTACAAATTACATCATGGTAATGGTACATCAGTGTATATTACCGCCATAGCATTTCTGCTGAGTCAGATACCAAAGCCCTTTCATTGTTGCGTCACTGCACAAGGTCTATGTTATTATTCTCAATTTTGATATCACCAATAACTAAAATCGCATTGCCTCAGTTATTAACGGCCGTTGTTAGATTATTTTCTCCAGTAACATTTGCACCAGCTGTACGTAATCACAAATTAAGCAAGATATTATTGCACTTATTTATCAGTTATGCTGTAGCAACTTTCTGCAGGCCTTATAATAAGTATTGGTTGCAAGATTTTCTTGTATAAGAATGTGCCATGCCCTATTAACAAAACTAGAGACTGTCTTCAGTGCTTTTAAAATTGTACGAAGTTATCGATTTGACTGAAACCTTCGATGGACAAATGCTATGTATGCTTTGTATCGCATGGACAAAGCCACGTCAGCACTACACGTGGATTGAATACTTAATTGACTTTTGCTCTTGTCTTTGCGTGTGGTGTATTATTTATTAGGTAGTAGGGAAATCTTTTGCTTTTATTGTTGTTTTTTTTATTTACAGTACGTGCCAGGGTTGCGGACGGACACATCTTGCTTGATGTAAAGCATTTTACAAAGCAACCCTGTTTAAAATGGGACGCGAAAGTTTGAAAGTGCTATCATTTGTTGAGTTTCAAATTTCAAGTTAGTAGTACGTCAAAAAAATTATATAGTTGAAATTCATGAATCTCTTTGTAAAAATTCATACAATTGCTGCACGACCAGTTATAATTTAAGTAAGGTTGAACAAAACAACAAAAACTGTAACGACGACCCCCATTACATAATGATGAAAGCATAATTGATAAACGTATAATTTCGTTAGATAAGCCACATCGTACATGTCTAACAAACGATTTCGAAATGTGAATAATCAAATTCCTTAGAATTCGTTTACTGTTATTTACGTAAAGATACTTGACGTTTGGTAATGTCTTTTGAAATACGTTTTGTCGATTGTTCACATGGTTATAATGTGCTTGTTACGATTTGAGTCTGTGCAAAATGTAGAGAAGACCTTGGAGTTAAATTGTAATAGTTTGTGAAAGTGAAACATAATAAAAGTAGCAACGAGTATAAAAATAGAATGTTCGTTACTTAATGTGTTGATCTCACACGATGGAGAAGTGTTACAATACAATGCGATGCTTTTAATGTTAGGCTCTTTATACCAAAACAATGTTACCCAATTACAACCTTGACATTCACGAATGGAATTGATTGCCAATTTGTTATATTCAACTATGTCTTGTTATTTATTGCTTTGTATCTGTTTGTTAGAACGTACCTGCGTAATGTGCTTGTTCTAGTTTTCTCTATGAACATGTTTAATATTGTATGTAAATAAATATTTCAGAAGCCAATCTTTATTGATAGCTCTATTTACTATGTAATAATAGTAATAAAACTTTAATTACGAACAAATGTGCCAATATTTTATATTTAAAACAGGTATCACAAAATTAATGAGAAGTTAAAACATATAAACGGTTAAGTGTGAGTCGCAGTTGCGCATAAAATAATTTCCCTTATGCATGCAATTGCGGTCAATATTTAATAAGTTTTTTTATTGGCACATACTAACCTGTCCAGAACGATACTCATATGCCTATGCAGGTTCGCCTTGAGATCTCTTCGGGTATACTGGTGCTGTGGGGGTGGGGGCGCGGCCGGCGGGGGCGGGGCACCGGCCGGCGGCCGCTTCCCGATCAGCACCCGCAACTCGGCCATCAGCGTTTGCACCATGCGGACACGACCGGACTTCGCCGCAAAACGCACACTTGTGACCACTCCTCAATCAACCGGCGACAACTTGCCAAGAGCCATTGGCTCGGCCGTTGCATCGACGGACGACGTCACCGACCCACGTGATAATAAATGTAACATCGATATCGACACGAGCGTCGTCACAGGGCGCGTGCGGGAGCCGCACTGTTCGCGCGAACGACGCTTTGACCTCGCCAAAGCTTTTTATAAGTGCCCGATGAGTGCGCAAGGTGCTGTATGTGAGACAGAATAAATTTCATGTTTATATTTAGGCTAGAACGTGGTGTACGCATGATTCGTAAACTACGAGAGGCGACATTTTTAATATTTTACATTCGAACGCTGTTCGCATCACTAAACCTCTAGTCCAATTCAATTTGCTTTTGGTGAAAATTTTAGGAGCAATGTCAAAGTTAAATAATTTTCTTTCAAATGAAGGCCTTGGCATAACAGTAAACATAGTTCGACTTTAGTAGATAACAATGGAAGAAAGGGGTCACGAGAGTATTGTTCTGGTTAAGCAAGAGATGAATGCGAAATGGGTCACTACTGTGCTTCCGATGCGGAATTGGTTCAAGGACTCGCAATGCGTTTCTGCTTACCAGAGCATGATTGTACAAATTTCCTATTATTGTATTGATTAAAAGTCTAAATATGCTGTGGAGGCGGTCAGTTTTGATTTTGATGTTGCTTTAGCTGTTAATGGTCGTGAACCTATGGCATCGGTTCAATGAGAGGTGTTTATAGCACCACCTGTCGCAGGAAGTGCCCACGGTTGAGCACACGGTGCACTGAGCGACAAAATTACCAGGAACACAATCAAACACTACTCCACAAAAGTATGGTTCTAAAGAGAAACAGGATTTCGATGCCTCGAGATTTTATCTAATTCTTCTATCTTAATTTAGTTAATCGAAAAGAGTGAAGCTACGTCATCATCTTGAGGGACGAAGGGTAGATTTATCAATTTTTAGTAAAAACTTATTTTTCGAATTCCCAGCCGATAACGTACATAATCCGTAGACTTATTTAGATATGATTTAGACATCTTGAATATAACACATAACATAACAACTAATAAAAACTGTGAACTTAAATTTTTTGTAAACGACTTTCGTCATCCAAATAGCGGTTCTGGTTTTGAGTAATAAAATTTGTCCTTGTTTCAGACTCGAAAAACGACCTCTTGCTAGTTAGCAAGCGAGTTATAAATAAACTCATATTTGCCAAAGGGGAAACAGCTGCTTTTGTTTCGTTATGTTTATCGCGATTTGGCAAAAATGTGTACGAGAACGCTTTGTTTTCGCAAGTTACTATTCAGTAACGAACGTTAGCGGTTTTATTAGGTATTTGGAAACAAAGAAACGTAATACACATGCAGAAATGAATGTTGTATAATTGTGCCTTGACCACAAGGCAACGTACCCACGTGGTCGTGGCGGGTTAGCTGAGGTTGCACCGTAGGCTATGATCAAGCCAAGACTGGGCTTTTGATAGTTCACTTTCTCCACGAGAAGAGGAATGAGATTAGATTGAGATTATCGGAGTGTAATCACACAGACGCATGGGCTAATGCTTCCGACTTCAACACAATTGCCAAGGAAATGTCAGAAGTAAGTTACTTCCTCAGTTACTTATAGCTATAATTGCTGTTACTGCAACAAATTATATTTTGATTACTTTCCGTTGTAGTGCTTAACTTTTGCTGCGTTAAGTTCAGTAATTATTAATGGAAAACGTCTTTAACTCCACAAACTGCTTTCTATTTCATAATAGTGAGAATAAATCTAACAAAATTTTAATCATAAATTGACCTTATTTTTTAAGTTTATCCTTTTTTTTATTGAAAGTTAAAACGACAATAGCGAAAATGACTAAGTAAAGTAGATTTCAAAAATACAAAAGAAGAGAGAGAGAAAGAAAAATGAACAGAAAGTGATAATTTATTCAAACACAAACAGGTGGCATGTCTCCCCATGCAATGCATTGCACATTTCATTAGTTACCTATAGAAAAATCAATACGCCAAGACTAACACAGCGACAGTACACACAAAGAAAGTGGAATTTAAAAGTGTAGTCAGATCGTTCAAGTCTTTGTTCCTGAAATGGGTTTGATTTCATGAATTCGGGACAAACAATAATATCTCCTGAAGAAGCTCAACTGACGCCGAAAAAAAACTCGCCCATTCATAAATAAAATACCTTTTCGGCTGAGGACGCGGAAGCGTGACCTACTTCGGGTAGTAAAGGAATCGCTACTCTTACAGGTACTCTTACTTACAGATGGTGTTTTAGATTGGCCTCCAGTGCTCCTGATGCAGTTTCCGATTAAATAAAAACAGTCTTTAACAGTTCCACGAGGTTTGTCGAGAGCGGGCATCGAGAAGTGCGTCCTGCCCGCGCGATAGATGTGTACAAACTGAGTACTCTGTGAATGTGGTGAGAATGCGCGCGTCCCTATTCCCGGCGTCCTTGCGTGAAAGGGGCGGTTTGGGAGGGTGGCGCCATAGAAGCACGTCAAAGCGACGTCAATCAATATGCGAGATGAACTCTCTGGTTAATCGCTCAACGTGCTCAATGATGCGTGATGTCTTAAATTCTTACGCATATCATCCTTATTCAGTGCACTGTGCGAGAATTACTAATGGAGGTAGGCCTTAGGTGAGCAGTTGTAAATAAAAGTGCAACAAGTTTTACGCAACAGGTTTACGTATGCACATCACAACGGATGCAAGATTATTGCGTAATCGGTCACAGATACGCTCTCTTTGTAGTTAGTCGACTCGCTACCTTAATCTAGATATATTTTAATGACATTACCTTTATTTTTATTTAAATATTGTACACATACATATTTTTTAAGAGAACATTAGTCACTCGGAAATTACATACCAATGTCAGCTGTTGTTTGCGTGACGTAGTGTCATTAAGTGACCCTATTTTTTATTGTCTCCTATTTGGTAATTATTCAAAAGCATAATTTTATTCATGTGCATGTGTTACATAATACTAGATCTTAGGATAAACTGAACATAGCTTTTCATATACAACATTGTTAATCCTAAATAAGTTCTAAAAAGGTTTTTCTTAGACAGTACGCCAGTTTATAAGTATCGAATGTATTACCGTGGCCATATCGATGTGGTAAACACGCACAATAACATTTCGTTATCACTACAGAGCGTAACGGGGGCGAGAAAAATCATATTAAACAAAACCAGCTTTCGTTATCGAATCTAATGATCCTAATATAATGATACAACGCATAACGCAGTGCATTCGGCGTGCAAAATCTGAATAGAGTACTTGCCGCTAATGTCGATTGCGCAAGCTGTTACGTAGCACTGTGCAACACTAGTACAATACAACACGCACTGCGTCCTATCATATCAGAACGCATCGTTGCGTCGCCGACAGCTGATCGACAGAACCTATGTTTGAACGTGCAATTAGTGTAACGTGCAGCTTATCATAAATATGTATCATATACTGTCATAATAATATCCATTATTTTGTAATTAATTACGTATAATATGATTTGAGGCCTATGTTGAGCGGTGAACCTCTGTAGAAGGTTGATGATGATAATAATATATATTTTAACTGTGCAAAATTGCAAAAACGTGTTAAGAAAAATAATTAGATAAAAATGGCAAAAATAAAAAAAAGTATAATCTCTTGACTTGATCAACAGAAACGTTGGGCTCAATAAAAGCTTCCGAACACCACCGAAACGAGATGAGGACATGACTCAAAAGTACACTATTGCTAACTAGAAACGTAAACGTTAAGGTTCCCTAAAATACATTGAAATCAGAAAACAAATTACAGGACTGACGACAATATCCATCCATCTAATTTATTCGTGCAAAAATGTCAAGAGAAAATGTGTTAACTGTTTCTCAAAGACACGCTGACAGACAACAAGACTTTCAAAGTCTCTTTATTGACATTATTGGAGCGGAAAATATCCGATTGGGTTATTTATTATAGCAATGCACTGTAAATGGAGGTACCGGCCGTCCTCAACGATAAGACGGACGTGACAAGTGTGTACGCCCCAAGAATTCCCAAAGGAGATTGATTAAGTGATAAGCGATGTCGATACAATCTATGTTTGTTACATAAACGACCGCAGAGTCGGCCGTTACGAATGTTGCATAATTGTGAAATTCAAACGCATCGAAGAAAAGCCGGGTGGAGACAGAGAGGTTTGTACATTTCGTAAAACTGCTGAGGTATGAGTGAAATCGGAAGATTAGTGTGCAACCATTTGTAAGAAATGAAATAAACAAGAGGAATTAGCGCCGCCCGATAGCCCGTGCCGCGCTGACCGCAAGGGAACGGGCCAGGCACCACAGACTTTCCCTTTTCTTCTTGTGAAAGTATTGATGCCCACTGCAACAAAGCAACAGCTCGCATTCATAATTAAATGGCAAATCATCCGCATCCAGCTGAGTCAGATAAGGAAACAAATTAGACTGGTGGTGTTTTCCTTGAGACCGTAAGAATAGATGATTGGCCTAATAGCGTGATCGTACATGTGATTGTCTAGCATGTCCGCAGAATATCATGGCGTCTGTAATGCATGCAATGTTTCAATGCACTCAATCATGATACTAGTTAATAGAACGTGAATCTGCTTAGATATGCAAAATGGAAACTTACTTGTTAATTGCAAATGCATTAAAGAAAGGTGCCCATTTTTCAGAACGTGACACCGGTTCATAACATTAACTTACGACAGGAACTGCGTAGTAGAAGCAATGCGTGTATAATTTTTTTTTTATATTTGCGGGTAAGTACAGTGCCTTGATCTCACCAAATGTTAAGTGATGATAAGGCCAATCGGTGGAAGCGCACTTCACAAGGATCCTCAACAAGTGAAGCACTGGCTATCTTATCTCTAGCTGCCGGAACACAACAATGCTACAAACATTGATGTTATGGCGACATATTTAGATGAGATGGTAGTAGCTAGCCAGGCGGGCAAACAAGCCCTACCACCAATCAAACCGAGTAGGTACACAAACATGTACCCCCCCTCGCTGGGAATCGAACCCGGGACCTCTGGGTCTAAACCGGTGGTTAACCACTTAACCACTAGACCACAGACGCGGTTAATGTAAGGCGGTATAATGTAATATTATAAAATGTTTATAATTTTTTTAATGGTTATAATGTTACGTTATTAATGTAATATCACCTACATAGTAATTTTTAATAAGTAACGAACCAGCTTACCAACTAACATTATTGCTAAATAAATGATTTAAAATAATTATAAACAGGATCGTTTTTTTTTCATAATTTGGAAACCCTTGGTGTTCATCTCATCTGATGGTAAGTAAAGAGAAATGCCGAGATGCCTAAAGATGGAAGCGCACTTCACCCTGCACCCTCAACTCAAAGGAACAAACAACAATGCTACTTACATTCCTGTTAAGGACATACTTAGAAGATGGCGTGTACGGTAGGTAACGCGATTTGATAGAACCAAACTATACCTCAACTAAATAATATTTATCCTATCGCAGGGAATTAGACCCGGAACTTCAGACTTAGAGATAGGTTGTTTAACCACTAGACCACAGAAGTGATAACGCAAAAGCGAGAAACAACAAACACACAACTTAAGGTAAACGCCAATGTATTACGGAGGCATTAAGTTAGCCGGCGTGAGTCATATCAGCCGGTATATCGAATGGGCAGGGCGATTATCTAGCGAGCGCCAAGGACCACAACAGCTGAGCACGAAAACAAAACAAAGCTTACTTTCTAAACGAAGACTTTCTCTTAACGAACTTCGGCTCGCGTAACGCTTTATTGTTGCAATTTGCTGTTGCATTAATTACCTTACCTACCTTTGCACGTGTACTGGGCACTGTTCATCGAAATTTGCAAGGTATTATGAGAAATATTATGAGAAATAAATATTCTTAAACCGTATATAAACTGTTTGAAATGTTTTCTTTATTTAGTTTCAAAAAGTTATCCACAATTTAGTTTTTGTCAAAAAAGTTTTATTATATTTATTGATTGATTAGTTTGCTTGCACTAAAATCAAAATTTCAAATCAGGAAATTGATTTCATTAATTTGGTTGTCATAAATATTAACATGCAAGGCAAACGTACGTAAATTTTTCTGCGTCTTTTACAACACTTCTCCACTCTCGCTCCGAACTAGGCATCGCGTGCTTCTGGTTCAACTTTTAATTAATACTCTAGAGGTACGTCATAACCCAACCACGAGGAAGGATGCCCCAATACGCATCTGAGTGCTTATGTTCAAGGACTTGAATTCGCTCTTTCTGGTAACCAAGCCCTACCGTAATCGGCAGCCTTATTGCTACCGTGCTTTTATTCGACTTCATTCTCTTACTCGAATTTATATTTACTTTGTAAGCCAGAGAGCTACTTAATTAATTAATATAAAAAGCAAGGCTTTATTTGTAAATTTTCGTGAAAACACACATAGATAGATAAAAGGAGCCAATGTTAAGATTACGGCTGATCGAAAAGAATGGAAGGAGAAAACATATTACGCCGACTATAAACCAGAATTAGAAACAGAGCAGGCAAATGATGATGCTTAAAGAGATTCTCCTCCCATTAGAAAGTAGTAGCTTAAACAGAGTCCTGTATTGTAGGATAGAGGATGAAGGAACTACAGAAATTATGACATAAGCAAAAAAGATAGACCGAATGCAGTATTGGCGTGCAGATATTCATAACAAACTCCGACTCTTCGCTAATCGACCCTGTCTGAGTCTGTTCTGATAACAACGAGAAACAGTCTCACAATTTCGTCATGTGGGTTTCAAAGTTGAAACAGTATTTTTAACACACACATTACAGAAAACAAAAAAAGCCATTGCTGTTTACACTCGGATAAATTTACGCGCTAGTTAAAGCATATTTTTGAAAAGTGCAGATGTTCGTGCACTATGTTTTGGCGTGTGGTTATTTATCAGTTAGTACAGTTCTAATACGATAAAAAAGGTAAACAGGCGTGGGCCGAGGTTCTGTTGAAGGTTAAACGGTCTCACGTTGGGCGATATCGTAAATAAATACTTGTGACCCATGAGATATCGAATTCAATGACAAGTTGAATAAAAAACATTTTGTTGCAACAAATAACTGGTATGGCAAAATCAATCAAAAGAGGACATTATCATTTAAAAAAGCACTTGTTTTTAATTGTTTTTTGATAACAAGGTGGCAAACGAGCTATCTCACCAGGTGAGAACCAGAGAAACAGCAGATGTGTTGCCAGTCTTTGAGAAAAGAGTAAGCTGGTTCCTTGATTTCCGGGACTATGCTATTCAAGTAAACCGAACCGAAGCCCGACTTGAAAGTCCCGGAGAATCTTAATAAGGTACGGGGACACGCTCAAAAGCTAGAAAACCTAAGGGGTTTGATCGTTTACTACAACTTGAGAAACCACCAAATTTCTCGCTGCCCATAAATACGGTGTTGTTATAAGCAAGGTCATTATTTTCTTTCAAAAAGAATTGTGCGTCCCAAATAGTGACAATAAGTATGTGGAGTATTGAATAAATCAAGCAAGCGCGGTTGGATATGGCCCATTTTCTGTTACAGCTCATGTGAGAAGGCCTGAATTTAATAATGGGACGTTAATAGGCTTATAACGATAAAGTGGTTATTAATACCATCTTGTTTGAACACACAAATAAAAACAGCAGAAACATTGTTATACACAATTGATATTTCATTTTCTAGCTTTAATTAGCGACGGGCTAATGGGTGATAAGGCATATGTTAATCATTATTATATTATTTTCAAAGAATTATAAACAAAACAAGAGGCTATACCTACAATGGATTCAAGGTTAGAACGACTGTTGATGACAGACAAACAACTAATGTAACAGCTGGCGTAACATCTGAATCGGTAGTAATTAATAAAAAATATTTGAATTAATAGTGCTTTGGAGGTTAAGGTTCCGAATGTTATTAGTTATCTTTATTTTGGATTCCTTAGATTTCACAACAGTTCCCTTGAGCATTTAAACAAAAAAATAATAATTTACACTTATGCGTTGAAGCATATGGACTGCACCTACAGAACAGAAATTTTCGTTTCAAGTATCTAGCTCGAATTTGAAAAGAATAATAAACCATTTCACGGGCGGACCATTCCCTTTTCAGATTTTCAGAGGGGCGCTCGTTGATGTCAGAAGGATGACAAAAAGAAAATTAAATGTGGGTAACATCTGGTATTATTTCATTGAATCAAAAATATTGCCTATAATGGCTCTATACACCTTCATTAATGATTAAGGTAGAAGCGGAAATCAGTAATTTATTAAACTTATTTACAGTGTCAATTTTAAAATATGCTTCTGCGCATCCACATGCATTCCACGCATCAAAATAATATATAAAAATACCTCTTGCCAATAATGCTATGTACACACTTCCAGTATATTATAAAAATCAAGGCGATCGACGGTAGTACGCGGCCGGCCGACATTATGACCTCGTATTCGTATCACCATTTTGTCCTCTGCAAAGCCTGCAATGCGTCGTTCATCAGAGCTAAGCCGACTTACCCAATAAAATTCTTTATGAAGCAGTAGACTGCGAACAGTGTCGAGTCATTAAGTCCTAGATCTGGCTTGATCCTAGGCAGCGCAACTGGCGGCATGGCTGCGTCGGCTGGCGGGCCGCGCACCTCCGGCGTGGCCGCGCTCATGGCGGGCGCGCCGCGCGGCCGCGTGCCCGACGCGTGCGGAGCGATCGTGACGGCCCTACTGCACCCAGCGGCGGCCGCAACCGCCCCGCATAACACCACCGGCGCTCCCGGCACGCGGCACCGCTCGCACCGTGCGTCGCCGCGCGCCAACACCACCCGCGTGTTTGCTCGCGCGACGCGCGCTTCACACCGACTCCGCCGAACACAAGGCCGGCGATCGATCGCGACGCCGCGTCTGCGCTCTGCGCCGGGCACCGTGCACCGTCGCGACTCAGCCGTCAGACGATCGCACTACACACCGGGACCGCTCACACGTCTAGCATCAGGAAAGCGAGGTAGATCACGAGAAAGAACCACGGGCATACGAGGTACATGCAGACGGACATTGTTTGTTTGATAACAGATTAAATATGGTAATTTGAACGCTTCCAGAGGTAAAGTTCAGTGATGAAGCAGCTCGAGAACGGCGTGGTTGCACGTGCAAGTGGCGCGTGCGTCTGTTGGCGCGGCGGCACTCTGACTGGGCGCGCTCGCCGCGTGTACGCCGCCCGCCCGATATCCACTCACCGGACTATCTATACATAATACAGCTAACACGCACAGCCTGCACACCTTGATTTACGTACTATGGCAGAGATAGCCATACATGTCACCCATGAAGAAAGGCTACAAAAAACAAACCAAAACAATAGATAAAAACACCGATGAGGAAATGCTAAAAGAACGGGACATTTAATAAAAGTCACTAAACATAACATGAAGGACATTTGTCCTTTTGGTAAAAAAGTCTAGCAAGACATAAAATATAGCTACTTTTGAAAGTTATTGATAAAACAATATATAGATATAGATAAGTAAAAAACTTCCGTAAAAGCTGTCCTAATGGTTAAAATTTTTGGCACGCAAAAACTTGGCCCAAGTTTTCAAAAAGTTTGAAATGGATAGGAATTCGTTGACATACTATTTGTCTTCCATTGTGAATACGAGACAAAATCGAGACTTTGTATAGAAACATTTAGAATTTGCTACAAAATGCACAGGCGAAGCACGCCCAACTAAATAATCGTTAAGACAATGAAGAAGGAAATCAGTCAACATCACATATTTATTTTGGAGAATAAACTATAGTCAAATAGTCAGCCGTGTAGTTAAAAGAGTACGCGTAGAAACCGAACACCCTAAATAGTGGAACCACGGTCAATGTCCGCGTGACGGACTCTGACGGACAAACGTTCCGACAAGTGATCGTAAAAAAAAATCGCTCTCCCACCATCAAACAGCCGAGTAGCAAAGTGACGCAAAAAGTTTTTGTAGCCACAAGTGGCCGGAATTCGCCTAATGAACAGCATCTGACCTGCTTAACACAGCACATCTAGGAGATTTGGCAAACATCAATGTGGTATCCGATTACTTCGTGCCGAGTTCAAGAGTGCGACGACCCCCAGCACAGATACAGTTCGATGATCTAATGCGAATAGTTCTATTCATGCGACAATTACATCGGAGTGTATGCTAATTCTCCTAATTATGAGTTCATCCTCGTCTTTGAATGGTTGTAAATTCTAAAGCAATTAATTACGGAGCACTTCGCAAAGTTAACCATCGGCTGTCGACGGATTTCGTAGTCGCGATGATCTTTTTGTCGAATGTGAAGGACGGCGACAACACGTTACAGTTCCAAGAAAATGATTCCCGCCTTCCCGACGTGGTCCTGGTTGATTTCCAAGAAGCTGCGCCGGACAGATACAAATACACTGCAGAATTAGTCACTGCAATTAGTTGCACATACTACAATGTGTTATAAGAAAAGTTGTTCTCTGAAGTTTACGCAAACACTACACAATCCGTGTAAAGTGTTTTATTTCAATAATAATAAACATCTTTAGCACTGATGCAGAAAGAAGAAGTAAGCAAGGTTTAAAATAACTTTATAAGAAACATTGATTATTTACATATAATTTTACGCAAATATTGTTGCGAACACATTACAATTTGAAAAAAGACAAAGTGTTGAAAAAATCCCACGAGCGGGATTCGAACCCGCACCCCATGACATGCCGGGCCAGGTGCACTGCCATTAACATTAACAGAAACATTATTTACAAAGTCGTAGGTGTTGTAGTCAAAATTTACATTTAAATGGACAAAAAGTAACTGGTTACATAAACATAAAGAGTTAAAATGTGAGCAACACTCGCCCGATACCTACAAAAGTTCTTAGATCATAAAGAAACAATCAAATAGTACGTATAAATACAAATTATTATGTGCAAACAGGAAGTAGTAAAGCCAGGATAAGCTTAGCTACTTCTGGAAACAAACAAGCTACTGCATAATTATTTTAATGCATAAATACAAAGCCATTTAATAGAACATGCAATGGGAAACATTATGCAAGATTTCGATGATGTACTAATTATAATTACTGTTCCTTCCACATAATTACGGACAGATGGCGAGGCGAGGTGAGCTGAATGTGCGATTGATAAGCACTCTCAGGCTATGGAAGGAAATATGTTGTTATAGAAATCGACGCTAGTTTTTTATGTTAACCCAATGAATATGCAATGTAGGGATAATGAGTAGGTATGATTTTCAACAGTATCCTCTCGAAATACAGCGTGCCAGTATACGTGTCTCGCGTTAGCGTTCGTGACACGAGAAAATTACTAAGTTGCATTCGCAATCAGCGAGCCATGGTGTCTTTAAAGTTCGCGTGCATCGTTCTATTGATGCAATATGACCCAGTTGATATTCTATGAAATATTTATCGGTGTTACGTGCGGAATCCTGTATGCTACTATTCTATTACTTATTAACTCCATTCTGTACAAATATACCACATATAAAGTATTTTTAATACCGTCAAAGCCATACAACAAGAACTTTATGTTAAACTTATATTAAGTTGATACACAAGAATATATTAGGATATATTTCAAATTGCATTGCAAGAAGGGACGAACAAGTCTCCGTTATATAAACGACAAACACAAACAGTGGTAAGTCAATTATCGAAACGGATAACTTATTACTTAATTATATCTTACGTCGAAATTATTAACACTACCGCTACCGGGCCAAACGCAATAAGTCCCGAGCTCATTTCTGTTCGATCTAATCTTGTGAGCAGCGGCTGCCGTATTTACGCAAGTATCGGCGATTTCCCGCTATCGGCAGGCTGCGCACGCGTTGCTTGATCTATGGCGCAAGCTTCCATCATTATTCTCATTACGGGCGAGCGTGTTCTCAATTGCGGCACACCCGGCCCGTGCGAAATGGTGACTCGCCAATTTTAATACAAGTTGATTTATTCCATGTACTTTGTCAGTTTGATGAATAGGAGACGGAACTGCTGTTTTGTATATTACCAGGCTTCCATTGTATTACATTGCATAGCAATATTACAAAATGGTGTTTGACTCTTTTTACGTTTATTTACTTTATTTTATAAGACAGTATAATATACAGATGATGAGGAAGGATCCGATAAGAAGTATTTCGACACTCTCACCTACTGTCAAGTTACAATATGACGTTTATTGTTCACTGCATTTGTGGAACTTAAAATTTTGTATTTACCATAATTTTGCCGAAAGTACACTTTATAACGCTCGCGCGCTCTGAAATAATAATGTTTTTAAATCTCATTTTATTTACATAGGTGTTAAAATTTATATAAAATAATAACATGAATATTATGTTAATAACGCTCTGGAATAATAATAATGTGTTCTAAACCTCATTTTATTTGGGTGTTAAAATTTATATAAAATAATAACATAAATATTATGTTAAAATTATTTTCTAGACTCATATTTAATTTAAAAAGAAAGTAACATTATAAGATAAGCAGGTGAACTATTTCCGAACCAATTGACAAAAACTGTCAATGTCGATAGTTAAAAGTAAGTAGAATTTGGGGCAGATCGTGAATCGTGATTGAGATGCTATGAAAGGTTTTGCCAAATGAGCGACAGAGAAAATATAGCAATGAGTAAGAGAGAGGCTTTATGTTTTAATTGAAACTATTCATGAAAAAACATTGTCTGTTAGTAGCAAAAATATCTTAAATATTCTTTTCAGTCAAAGATTTATCGTAATCAGTGTGCTTAAGTTATTATTGTGACCTTCATATAAATGTTTTTTTGTAATCAGTAAAGTCAACTTTATAATTTTTAATTTGTAGGATACACGAACACAAGGGAATCTTAATCTTGATCTTGATGTCTTCAAGCAATACTTTGTATGCGTAACGCCAGTAAAGCATTGGTTTCTAAAACACATGATTATAACTTTTAGGTTGCGTGTGCGCAAATGCAGCGTTGTGCTGCTGCAAGTGGTAGGTGGCACGGGGAACGCCCGTGAGAACCTGTCTATCGGTCGTGGGCGCATTTTCTCACGCTACTGTTTATTTTGCAGCGGCCATTATAGAAAAACAATGCGTCTCGTCATCGTTTCGCGAACTGTGGCGTTTCTGCGTAATATACTCGCGCGAGAATCGTACGAGATGACTTTCGGAGGTGATTGACCTTGATCTAGTTGAGTGTACATACTTTGCAGTTGATACGAGTTTGTAACAATTTCAGAGCACATTGTTTTCTTAACCACGTAAATTCACACGTTTTGCATGCTTATGAAATTTCGAGTTTAGGTTAACTTAATTGATCTTGCGATTTTAATCTTTGATAAAAGAATCCTTGTCAGCAGACTGAAGGCTCGAATTATGTATAAACCAGCATCATAAAATAAAAGATTAAGTTCATTAACAATTAATCATACCAGTACGGTCTTGCGATCGGCTCGAGACAGCGCGGTCATTAGTTACAATTCGCAACAGTTGCTCGGCTATTTCCAACAAATGACTAAGATTGACCCTTGTCATAGATTAATGTGCACGATAAGTGTCTCGTTAATTTGTACCTTCAGATATCACAAATGTCACTTCGGGTGATCCTGAGTTGAAGCTTGTGCCAATACTAAACAACAAGCGAAGTGCCAAAGGGACAACATTAATCGTTTCGTATAACTCCCGCGCGTCTCATAAAAAAAAGGAAAATTGAGTTCCTTTGGGAATAACCCAGAAGCTAATTGTACTGTTAATTGTGCGAACAACTTCTTGGAAAGATATGTGAAACAACTCAGTCTGTGTCTGTGAGAAAAGTCTACATAAGATAAGGAAAGGAAGCTTTATTTTCGCAAGTATTGTTCACATAGTCTAATATCCGTTACATTGGATTTTATTAATATTTGCGAGTCGCAAATTCCGCGAATTAGAAGCGTTCTCGACACGGTATGCGATTTGCGACATACGTGCGACACTGCGACCAACAAAAGCGTGGTGGCTGCTGAAATCCGATCAATTAGTACGGCCGTCACCTCGAGACACGGGCGCGTGCGCGTCTTTGATCAGCAGACGTGCAAAATGAGCACCATCTTTGTCGCTAAAATTATGCGACAGGTTATTAACACTAAACAAAATAAACGAGCTGTTAGTCGTGTCTAAAAATAACAACATCTCAAAATGTGTGTCAACAACTATAAAGACTATGTTGGCTGAAACCTTAACGCGACAGGAAACAGCTATTAAATTGAACGAGTCCAAGAGGCTAATAAAATTAAAAGAACGACACCCAGATTTCTTTTGGAACAAGCAAGTTTTTTTGTAGTAAAAACTGTGACGTCTTCTAGTTATAAAACCACGTGGTTCTAGAATAGAAACCGTATATCAAGTTAACCGGCAGTGGTTTCTAAAAAAACGCTGAAGATTTAGATAGCATGCAAGTTTCAATACCTTCAAACTGATGCATATTGTAGAAGGAAGAAAATGTACCTGAAACAGAAAAGCATCTTATTAGTATTAGATTTTAAACACATAATTTTTAGACTTAGAATATCCATCAGGAGAAGATAATATTGACATAAATTACTTTCCTTGGGTTGGTAGGTTATTTAATTTGGTCAGTATTTTTTATTATTTTTTGTAGTAATGGTAGTAATAACAATATTGCATATAATGTTATAACTTTATGATCTGGTTAAAAATAATCTTATAATCTTTCTTTCTTTCTTTTTTCTTCCTTGAATACATATTTAAACCAGCAGTTGATCCGTATAAAAGATTTTAATTCAAAGTATACTTATGATTGAGGCGAGTAGCTTGAAAGCTCAATTATTACAATCGCGAATGGGAGACCGAAACAAAATTAACAAATTTTTGGTATACTTTTATCACCGGCTCAAGTTTGTACATTTTGCTTTTTATTAATTATCAGCATTGCTTACGATGTTGCGTCTATTTCTCGTCTATACATAGGATGTCAAGTCATTCATACGCGTAGTGTCCCATCGTGAATAAAATAACCATAAGGAAGCATTTACTGGTGCAAAGCTTTCGTTGCTACGCTTTCGTTGCACTTACAAAGTCACAAGATTTCTGCGCAAGTTTACATTACGATGATATTATTTTACATTAACTGTTTGCCGAGATTTTTCTCCTTAGACAAAAAATCCCATTTCGTTTATGAAAATAGCAGAAATTCTGGAATAGGATTTGGGGAATTCAAGGTAATGTCTGAATTTGCCTCCCTCTTCCTATGTTTTCAATCAACAATCATGTTAACATTTACTCCGTTCTTTGCCATATCATCATTTTTCACACAGCCTACCCTTTTATTCTTCGGCTGTAGCAGTATAGTAATAACTACGAGAGATACAATAATAATCGTGTTCGTTTTTCTAATGTCAAGACCTGTTTTTCTAAATTAGTCTTCGACTTTATGAAATTAAAATTACACTTCATTTGTGCCAATGACCTTTCATAGTCACTCGCTGACCCCTACGCTCAGCAGAAAACCTTGATTGCTTTATCGTATATTAGTGGAAACTTTATTTGCATACCGTACTGATTATATGTTTCTCAAATATAATAATATACGTTACGCAAATCAGTACTAGATAATATTTTTTCTTAGAAAGGCAGACAAAAATATTACGAGTAAAGACTAAGTGTTGAAAAAAACATGTCTAATGTGTTCCTTATCTTTGTTTTATAGTGATAATGTGACAGCTCCGTTGGGAGCTTCGTTACACAACATCACATCACACATTGTTGTTTTCACATGTATGTACAGTACAGTTCCGCGTCTTGATTAACCAATGCATAAGCCTACATCAAACATCTGACTTCATCCACATAACGGTGCTAGAAGGATCTAATGTTCGAAGAGAGATAAGAAAACATCAGTATGTTTGTTTCTATCATAGTCACAGACTGGGCTTTTAGTGACATTTTTTTATATTTGAATAGCTTATAAATGTTAAAATAATTTTTAACGCAAATTTTGTTGTGAACAAATTACAAAAACACAAATGATGAAAAAATTTCCACGAGCAGGATTTGAACCTGCACCCTTCTGACATTCCGGGTCAGGTGCTCTTCCAATTGAGCTATCGTGGTTCTAACCAGCCCGCCGAAATTATTTAACACTTTTTACTTTGAAAGCCAAAGGCGCCCATTCAATGTCAACAACTACCGTCACTAACATCCGATTATAATATTTTTACAAATATTGAAGATCAGTTAAGAAGTAAGCAAGCTATTTATAAATGTTAAAATAATTTTTAACGCAAATTTTGTTGCGAACAAATTACAAAAACACAAATGTTGAAAAAATTTCCACGAGCAGGATTTGAACCTTCACCCTTCTGACATTCCGGGTCAGGTGCTCTTCCAATTGAGCTATCGTGGTTCTAAGCAGCCCGCCGAAATTATTCAACACTTTTTACTTTGAAAGCCAAAGGCCCATTCAATGTCAACAACTACCGTCACTAACATCCGATCATAATATTTTTACAAATATTAAAGATCAGTTAAGAAGTAAGCAAGCTATTTATAAATGTTAAAATAATTTTGAACGCAACAAAATTTGCGTTAAAAAAAAATTTGTTTTTGAATAGTTTTTCGTTTGCTTGCCTAAAAGGGAACCCTAAACTATGGCTGTTTATTAAAGCTCGGTTGGTATCCGCAGTCACTGATCAAGGTCCCAACAACGATCGACTATAGGTCAATTGTCAATGTAATGAACATTCATACTTTGCACTTGTTATTTTTAGAATTAAACTGTACACTAATAATGACATGTTTTAATTAAACGAAGCATAAAAAATACATCGTTAAATTAAATAAATTAGCTCATTCTAAAAACGTGTGTTAGTTTTAATTTAAGAACTAACTAGTTTTCGGCCGCGCCTTAGTAGCCTGAATTTTAGTTTGTCCAATTTGACTCACACACATGTAATTATAAATATATATAGTTTTACACAATATATGAACTCCCACAAGCGGGATTCGAACCCACTGACCGGGTCAGGTGCGCTTCTAATTACGCTATCGTGGTAAATCCCGTGTTCAAAACCAGTTCATGGCAAATTTTGAAACACTAGTGATGTGAGTGACACCACAAGTTTTTGTCGCGCGCCCACTCGGGACCAATAAAATAAATAAATATTTGTTGAATAAATATTTCAGCGGAATAAAATATAGCAAATGGCAGGCACTCTGGAATAAGCTGCCTCTTGAGTTTCTTCAATTGTACGACATGAATTCTTTTTAAACTGGTGTAAAGAGGATTGTTGAGGAAGGTTGTCGACACAAAAGCAACGTCCCTGATATTTCTGATGGCAAGTGCGGGTATGACTGCTCACCATCATCATGTCATGACACAATAAAACTTTTATTTGTATCTAAAAATTACATCAATACCAACAAATAAACAAACAAACTTGCACATATTTCTAATAAAAATCGAATCTAAATCTAGTAAAATCTATAAAAATCAATTATGTATGGCGTTTTCTATTACCTATCAATTAATCTCTTATGTCTCTATTAAGCGTAGAAAGTTTCATTAAAATTGGCTTGGCTTAAAATAATCAGAGCTTTGAAGTTTGTATGGGATTACCGATATGTAAAATTGCTCTTAGTTTAGAAAGGCGGAATTGAAAGAAGTTTTAATATTGGTTACAGATAGTTTAATGGGAACTATAACCTCAAGATCAAGCATAATAAGTAGAAGACGATTTGTTGCAGGTTACTCAAATAAACGTACTCCACAGCAATAGTGCTTTGATACAGCTCTAGATGCTTTAGCTCTAGCTTCACCAGAACAAAGTTGTAGCCGGACCGATCTTAAGAATGTATTGTGTTCCGTCCCCTATAGCACTGAATGCGTTCTCTAAGAACCCAGCTGTTAATTAACAGCTGTTGTTAACGCATCTTTGGTAACTATACGAAATAAATGTGAGCGCAAATTTAGTTGGGTTACTGGATTCACCCGGATGTTCTTTCTACACGGATCGATATAAAAAAAGCGTTACTTCGTATTTAAGTTTTCCGACCCCTGAAACACTAGAAAGCTTTTTCTAAAAGCCTAGTCGTGAATAATGACGCTTAGTGCTTACTGCACAAACTTAAGTTTCTCGAAGCCTCATGAGTTTCAAACATTGAGCGTGTCTCGAGTCTCGACACTTCACTGGATTTACTCGAATATTATATTTTAGTCTTCAGTTTCTTAGCAAAATAACACCATATAAAAGAAAAGTGAAGTTGAATGCTTCATTGACAACAATAAAAGACAAAATTAGTGTCTTGAGGAATCATGAGCGGTAACAGCGAACGTGTCTCGTATCTCGTATTGGATTCACCAGCCGCCACGCGCCGCCGCTGTATATCTCAAGTTTCTGAAGTCTTAAGTGTTCTGTTCCGACCTTAAAAGCACTAGAACGTATTCTTAAAGACCCAGCTTAAGAATTATGAACAACTAAACAAATTAAGTGACTCGCTTCGCATAACGAGACCCGTGAGCAGCAACAACGCGCGTGTCTTGTAGCCTCACTAGTTTTAGTGTTTCAACAGAGTGATACAAAGACAGAATATTTTGCATAAATACGATTGATCCTTTTCTAAAAGCACTAGAACTATAAACTCAGCTTTAGCATTGTGGAAAACTAAGCAAATGAGGTGGCTCGCATAACGAGACCCGTGAGCGGCTACAATGAGCGCGTCTCGTAGCATCACTAGTTTCAGTTTTATAGTGAACTATCTGATTGTAATTCTTGTATAAGAACAATGTTCTTTTACCTATAAGCATCGTCTAAAAACCAGCTGTAAAGATAGGCGGCCGCCAACTATAACGTTGGAGGCCTTCCACCAACAAGACAGTACTCATCTAGACGTCCTAAACACGTCTTAGATGACCCCGACGATCCCATAACAGTTGCGAACGCCCCCCCCGCCCGATCCTCTAAACTACACTACACATTTACAGAATACACTAAACATGCACACTAGTTTAGGTCTAAGACACCGTACTCGTAGAGCAAGGGTACGAAGAACCGGTTCACACGCGCTCTATACCGGGTACAGACATGTACCTGGGCGCTTCTCTCCTCCTCCACGGCCCGGTCTACCAGAGCCGAGGTCCGAGCCTTTAGAGGCGCCCTCGGGTGTTTCCGCTCCCCGATCCGATCCGAACCCTTCGGAGAATCTAGTAGGGCACGGGGACGCCCACTAGTGCGCGATGCCGTTCTCTCTAGAAAACCTCCAAAGATGATTCGTTTCACACGGCTTGACGGACCCTTTACGTTCCTCGCCGCCCCCAACAAGCCCGGTGAAGTTGAAAATGCCGTCTAAGGCAATCAGCAATCTCTCTCCAAAAAAAAAGCTGTAAAGTTTAACGCTTCGTCGACAACTATACTATTAAATTGTCTCGCGGGCCCGAGGACTCATGACCGGCAACAACGCGCGCGTCTCCTAGCATACTAGTTTCATTCAGAGATATTAGATCTAATATTAGAACAAATGCTCTTTTACCTATACGCATCTTCTAAAAACAGCTGTAAAGTTAACGCTTCGTCGATAACTATACAAATTAAAGTGTCTCGCGGGCCGAGGTTTCGTGAGCGGCACGTCATGCTGCCGATGCCGCCATGCTCGCGCACAACCCGCAATTTGGCCGGCGAGCGATGCGATCCTTTGTACGCTGTAATTACTATTCAATTTGAAGAGCGCTGTTTAGTTTTGTTGTGCACGAAAAAACTGTTTCGTTGGCAACAGAAACTTCCAGACTGTGTTAATACCAAGACCGGATTCTTGTTACATTTCAATTTGCAATATTGTAAAGTCCAAATTCTGAAAATTATATGAATCAGTTAATAATTATGAAGGAAAAACAATACCTCACTTCTTCACATGCGGGTGGGTCATCATAACATAAAGGACAAAACGTTTAGAACATTTTGAAGCCGCCACGAGCTCAATGTCACGCAATCTGCACATTAGGTCGAAGCTTCAGTCAGACTGAAGGTCCTTGTTTTAAAATGTCTGTAACTGGTTTAATAACATCCTAAGTAGTAAATGATTGACTTAAAATATTTAAAAAGAATTCTGGCAACCTAATCTATAATATCCACGAGCATATGTAATAAAACGATCACAATTCTAATATAATATAAGTTGTATACAAACAATAATATCTTTATACCGTTCAGCTGCTAACGACCACGTCTCAGGTAATTTTGCCCACTCGTCTTGAATAATTTAGCAAATGACTGGAGCTCTCAAAATTAACTGCAGAGAAGAAAAAAACAGAGAGCAATGAAAATATTAAAACCATTGGGGATGTAATATTAAAGTTACAAATCGTGCTTGCATTCTTTAGTGGAAGTAATAAAACACAATATTATATTATACAGCCCACTGACAATGACAGTAGGAAAAGCTGATGACCTTTTCCCGCACGGCCTGCTAGAGTTATCAAGTCTATGGGTCTCAATGAAAATGTAAAAGTTTTATTATTTACCAATTTCTTTCGATTTATTGTTCTTTGGTTTTCTATAATATGTCTTATCCGAACTGTTGAAAGAAACAAGATTTTCACTAAATTGACATCAACTATTAAACATTTAAAATTCTTACATTGTTCAATTTATTGCTTCCGAGGTCTAGTGGCTAGACAACCGGTTCATGCTGTACTCAGATTGGTTGGTGATAGGTGGTAGGTAGTCCACCTGACCAGCTACCACCACCTTATCAGTCTGTGGTCATGACAATAATATAGGTAAGAATGTTGTGATCCGCAATATAGAGATAAGATAAATAATTCCTCAGCAGTTAAGACTCTACCTCTCTACTACCGATTATTTCCAAAGTTGCAACATTGGCCTTATAGTCACTTTCTGTCAGATGAGCTAGTAAGACAAGGCGTTTCTCCGTTGTTAAAATAAATAAGAGCTTGATAATGTTATCATAATTAATTATTGGATCAAGGAAAACTTACATCATGGTATTGTCCCAAGGAGCTCGATGGCGCAGTGGTTAACGCGCCCGGTCTGCGAGTGCTGAGGTTAAGCAACTTTCGCAAAGGCCGGTCATCGGATGGGTGACCAAAAATGTATCATCTCGAGCTCCTCCGTGCTTCGGAAGGCACGTAAAGCCGTTGGTCCCGGCTGCATTAGCAGTCGTTAACAACTACCAATCCGCAATGGACCCGCGTGGTGGTTTATGGCCCATTCTCCCTATCCATCCATAGGGAAGGCTCGTGCTCCAGCAGTGGGGACATAAAATGAGCTGATGATGATGATGATGATGATGATGATGATTGTCCCAAGTGAAAAATTTATAAATAAGCACTAACATTTCCGATTGAGGATACCAGGAAACAATTTTATAGCATTCACTTACAGCGGTAAACGTTAGTTAAAATTTAAAAACAACTCTATCATTTTTAACTATAGATAAGCATCAGACAAATTTAGCCGAGCGGCCAAGCGTGCATGGAGGTAATTTATTCCTTTAATCTTCATTCAAAATAAGAAGATATCTTTGGAGCGTATAGTAATTTCAATAATTTTCTTAATGAACTGCCTTCTCCAAATAACGCTCATGACAGAGCATTATGTTAATAATTGTTTTCGGAAATGGCGGCGGGTCAAAATCGTCCGTTTATGGTAGCCAACCGAGTATGCGTGCCAAATTGCAAAACCAACCGGTTCTGTTCCACTATCGGTGAGGCTATATCATTAAGCGAACACCTATCGTATGTAAATAATTGTAAAAGAGGGACCCGTGAACAAGAAATTTCTTGAATTATACAATCCCTTATAGACACATTTTAGATTTTTTGAGTTGGAAAAAAAAAATTACAAATGAATAAATAACCCCACATCCGTCAATCAGATTAGTGTTAATATTGGAGTTAAAGACATGAATGACGCTAGCACCATTATTATTATTATTATGGATTTGAACAAAATCAATCTTACAAAAGAATTGATCCCGAGACGTCTCAATGTGACCTCTAAACTGATATAAGAGACTCATCCGGTTTGCCTTTAAACATTTTGCTTCAACGACGACCATTATTACATGACCGCTAAAACCACTACGCCAGCAAGAGCATGGACATGAGTAATGATCGAAATTAGTTTGCGTAAAAAAATGTGAGTTGTTTACGCTCGAGAAATGCCCCAAGCGATCATTAAAGGAAGGCTGACATCATCGCCAAACTTAGAGCCGACGAGCATTGTTTGCAGCGCGGCGGCGAAAGGAGCAAGATGGGTTATCGGCTATCGCGAGCCGTCGCGAATATTAAAATATATACATTAAAACGCAATAGAAACACATTGTTTTGTGTCGATAAGTGCGAGGCGGTTTTGAATTTCAAAGGTCAATGCTACGGGCGTCCGATTACATGCAACAATTCGCCGGTCCATTGATTATATCGCGAGCAATTTTGCACGCATTGTGTTAAATGATCCATTCATGTTACCTACTATTAGGTGGTTGAATAAGTGAATAGGCGATAGTTCCTACCTCAATAAAAATGTGATTCTATAATCGGAAGTCGTGACAAATAATCTCAGCACTGAAATGAAATCACAATTTTAGAAAATAATTGAAAGTTGGTACTTTAGCAATCTTAAACACGAATATATTGAGGCTGGTTGATATTTTCTAGTAATATTTTATCTTCTAACGAATATATTGCAAGATTTAGGTTCAAAACAAAATATTACACGTCTAGCCAGAGAGCAAATATTGGGAGATCTTTAGCATAGACGGTTTTAATTGAAAATACAAGAGCGAGGGATGTTTTCATGCAAGAGGAGAGGGCCTATTATTACCTCTGAGGCTTGAGGGACGAAGTACGAACACGAGCAAGAGAGCCCACTCTATATGCAAATTAACAGTAATGAGCGCAGAGTACTCTCTCGCCAAGTTCTGCTTAGCAACAGCAAATAAAACACGAAACACTTATTTGGTAAGAAATTCAGAACATTACTTTAAAAGAGGTTTTTTTTTTCAATTTATACCTATATGACAGGCTGAAGTTGCTAAACCATAAGATGTATGTACACACGCCAGCACATTAACCTATCCAAAACTGTCAAATTTCTTCAATACATTATCAACCATATTAGTTAGATATAAAGTTCAAAATCTACTGAGGATATTTGACAGTTTGTGGTAGGTTGATTTGCCGGCGTCTGTACATAAACCGCACTTTAAGTTATTGTAACATTTGTTTCAATTGATTGAGGTTTTATAAACTCCCTAAATGACTGAGAATGGTCTATTATGGTCAATCATATTTTAGTGAAAATATAAATAGTTCTTGAAACCCCTGTCCACCATACTGGATTTATATCGAATTCTTTCACCGTCACTGCAATACGACTCTGGAACGCCTTGCATATCAGAAAAAGCTCCGAGTAAATATGTGTTTCAGGGAATGGTACGTGAGCACTACCTTAAATCCCACAGTAATCTCTTCATCTCTGACATTATTGTATATTTTATGTATTTGTATATTTTACATTATGTACATGTCTATATATTTTATCTACAATGAATGTTTTCAGTTGAGTCTTTTTTGCCTATTTTTTTTCTTTTGATACCTCATGGCGAATGCCTCAGGGCATTAAGTCCGCCTTTTGCTGTATTTTTGCAATAAAGTAAATAATCGTCCACAATCAAAACAGACAATAGCTTTTGTTGACATAACCAATATCTATATAGTTATCCTTGAATGCGATAGATATTAACTGCATAATAAAAGTGAACAATCAAGTATTTACAATGCAAAACTGGTGCTCGGGTCACTCATTAACAACACAAAAAACTTAACCGCAGATTGTAATTTAAAACGCTTCCATCAAGCCGTGACGTCGAATTAAAGCCGAAACTTCACCATGAAAAATTTCTTACAAAAACAGACCTGTTTATTCTCTTTCGTTCCACCGTTGCTTGTTCGCATTGTAAGTAAAAAGAGCGCAAAAAAATATACGAGATAAATTGCGCGTTGGCGCGGGTGCGTGAGCGATGAAATGGTCAGCTTTCGATGGTGCTTCAACCACAAAAGCTATACAATATCGTGGAACGGCGCGACCGGAGAGATAGGCTTCACGAAAAACTTTTGCTTCAGAAAGGACGTCACGTCACGTAGACTAGACTGTGCAACCATTTTGTTTTTAAGGCGCGTTGTTTTAATATTACAAAGATACAAAGTCTAGCCTAGACTCACTGTAACTAAGCACACTTTCAAAACTTCAAGATTGTTGAACAGGATATAAAATTAACACGAGCGGATCCGTAGTATTTCAATTCAATGTATAGTGTAGTTTTAGGGCGTAAAGACTTTAGCAAAACCATTCAATATTTGGAATATTCATAAAAAAAAAATTTCGACTTTTCGAGAATTGCTTACTACAAAAGGATGGCTAAAGTTAGACACCGCTTAAAACAGATGCTGTCACTTTTTAGCGAATACTTTCAGCCATAGACACAATATTAAATTAGACCCGATTTTTCAATCCTCAGAAAAGTTTTATTCAACAAATAACATTGTTATTATTTCTAGGCAGACAGACATGCTCCATCCTCGACCGCACCGTCACTTAACATCAGGTGAGGTGTGGTCAAATGCCTGCCTATAACCAATTAAAAAAAAATTAAAAAATGTTTCTAAAGAGAATCTTTCATTATGTCAAAATTATTCAGTGAATAAACTTTATCGGACGATTGAAAAATTAGCCCTAATTAGTAAGAAAGAAAAGGTTTTATTAATTTCTTAGACTGAGTTGACAAGCATGTGTGTGGTCTGCCTGTTGGTAGGCAGTTACGGCTGCCTATTGGGCTACCATCGGTAAAAGGCTGTAAGGATAATAATGCTTATAATAAAAAGTTTATAACGTCAAATGTAAGCTTTCTACAAAGCATGATTCGAAGGAATCGCAAATGGGAATAAGGTTCTTATTGTATTGTGTTTCACATTCGATCGATTTGATTGATTGCCCCATATAATAGTAGGAGCGTAAATCGCCCATTGTCTGAAACATTAACGAAAATTGATCCACACTGGCACATGACATCAATATCCGCTTTACGATGTGATTGATAAAGCTTGGTTATACAACCAACGAAATGATAGTGATTGCGATTTCGATATTTGGGTCGAAATAGTGGTATATTTAACTGTATATTCAATTGTTTGGTAGTGAGCACTGCTTAGTAACCGGTTCCACACACATAGTCGATCCTCGCTAATATACTAAGTTGAGCCAATACAAGAATGATGTCACTCTTTTTGCCAACACACCGTAGTGCTAATGTGAGATGAATTGCTTTTTGTTCGCGGTCGACAGATGGTTCTTATTTGCACACAGTGAGCTTGACTTTGAAAATATACATGCCCATAAACTAAAATTAAACATCGATTAGTATTCATCCGTTTCTGCCTTCTCATTGAACTCATTTATTATCGGGTGTGTAAGTGACAGATCACTAATGATGATAAGATTGACAAATTAGTAAAAGATGGGCTGAACAGGTGAATTGGAAAAATAAATGACACAAGTAACAAATATTGTTTTATAAAGATTTTGTGAACACCTAAACATTGAAATGAAACACTATACATGGCCGATAATAATTAAAATTCTATTGTGTTTGGTATTCGCGCGCTCGAGCTCCTAAGTTTATTCAACACATTATGAAATCCTTACATTCTGACCCTTTAACGGGTCACATTTGGAGGTCTCTTGTATTAAATCTATAGATGTTAAATTTCAAAATGCAAATTTTAACGGAAAATCTGAAAAGTTTAAATAGAATTCTATAATGCTTCGAAAAATAGTAATCGACACGCGTGAGAAATACCCGTCAATTAAGAGTTTTAAAGTCGGTGTACGTCTTGAGCTACACCTACGCTACTAGTGACAGATGCTAGTAAAGAAAGAAAGTTCTCCATACACTTAAGAGTCAGTTTAGAGAGACAATGCTAACAATGATGCGGCAGGAAGGCATCCGTCACTCAGCGGAGCTGCCGTTGACGCTCGCGCACGTTCCACGAATGGTGTGATGCCATCATGTCACGTGCTTTCAGTGTTTCAGAGGTTTCATGCAGGCGATGATCATAAATATAATACACGCTAATATGGTTCTGAAAACTTTAAAGAAAAGAAAGAAAGAATTTATAAACATTTCTTTGATCACAGACACAAGACAACAGGAAATACAATGAGTTAAAACATTTGAATGTCTAATTTTTGTTGTTGGGAGTTTACTTTAATTGTATTTTTGAAGTAGGTACAAAGGGAGAAAAAGATTACCATTAAGTTTTAACTACCTCTGTGGATATACCAATCAGAGCTAGAGGTTGAGAGAAGATCCTGAATTCAGTTTGGCTGGTGGTGGGGCTTTATTTAAGTCCGCCTAACCACCTAGCATTATCTTATCAAAGTGAGTTGCATTGTTATGTTCCGGGAACTACAGTTAAGTAAAAGTCTCTTGCTGATTGAGGATTTTGGAAAAAGTGCATTTCTCCGCATCATCTTTGCACAGGTGAACTCACATCAAAAAGTTTTCGACGTAGTAACTAGAATTTAAATATAAAATTTTGGCTAGTTTCCAGTTCCAGATTTTACTTTTGCTCTCCAAGCATAAATGAATGAACAAATCCACCATTAATACTAACAAAACACCATCATTACAATAGCGGTTCTTCCTATTTCATCATTATGAGCCATGACTACATACCAGTAAAATTAAACTTATAAAAGAAAATACTGAACAGAACCAGAACGGACAATTAAAATCAGCTGTCTTCTTAAATTTTCTTCGTCTAGTAAACCAACAAAGCCGAGTAGACGGCGAATCTCTATGAAACACGCATCAATCAAAATGATATACGGTGACTAACAAGAAATCGTCGTAAAAATGGACGCTCGTTAAAGCTGCGCCATTCGTTGTTTAAGGGAACCCATAAAAACTATAACAAAACAAACGATAAACGACCACCGCAATGACTTAGTGCCGCAAATCGGTAATCCACGCGTTGTTCTGACACTAAAAATAATGTTATGTGTATCGTTAATGAGAAGAGCTGGCGTTTCTTCAAGTTCTTGGACAATTTTCATTTCACGATGGGGGATATCGGCAACTTGGGTCAGATCGTCATCAACTGTTGCTCTTAGAAAAAGTTTTCAAGGCTTGTGATGCAACGTATCTCCTCAGCTGCAGAGGCGGTGATAAAGTGATTAACCCATCCAAAATTTGATAGACATTTTAATATTGATGATACTTTACATAAAGTCTACCTAAAGTATTTCATTTACTCAGGCGTGTCTCATTTAGCGAACTGGCCGCAACTGGTTTTGTGTTCATGAATAATGTTTCTACCAATTATTCTTCGATAATATGGCATACATTTGTATTAAGTTGATTGGCGTTGATAACATCAAACTTTACATCGCCATTGAGTCTGTCATTCCATTTTCGAAAATACCGTAGTCCATTTGTCACTCCGCCCCATGCCTTGGCTGATGCTATCGCAAATGAGATGCTAATGTATTGCTTGGCACGTTCTCCCGTCAAAAGTTTGGCCTATCAGATTTCTGTATTAATAAGCGGTGGATGACGACAGACGATTTGTTCGAAAATTACTTGATTATATACCTATTCAAAAATAAACGTAACAGCAGAGGTAACAGGTGTGCCACCAGTAGCAGTACTGAAAACATCAAATCACCGAAGGAATGTTAAAATCGAAATGCTCGATGGAAACAATCAGATAGATATTATGAGCAAAAGGCACGAAGGTGGCACTCTACTTGAAGGCCACGTAGCGTAAGCACAGCCACACAGAGCAACGGTGTGGCTCTTTACAATTGAACTATTGGCAGTGAAGGAAAATATGTCCAGCGCCCATGACAGAGGGTTTTGTTTGCGATGCGGAGGCGGCCCGAAAACGCCAGACGGCTTGTCGCCGCCAATGAAGAGCGAGACGGGTAGACGAAGTAGCGACGCGAGCGAGCGAGAGCGGCAACCACGGCGCGGGCCGCGGGCATAAAAACTCGCAAATGATGACGTGTTCGCTGAACATAAAACGCTATTTTATTATCATCAATGACAAATTCATTACTTCGGTTTAGAAAAACACATGTCTATCGAGTGCCTGGCTGAGTGCGAGTTTTAATCACCATACGATCACGTTAACAAAATGGAGAATATGTATGGTAGAATTGCAACTCACCTTGTTTGCCATGGAGGCTCTGCTTCAACGCCATACAAATTCTCGTTTTCGTTAACTTGATTTTAATAAAACTCGCATTGATAACTGAACGATCATTCTCGTAATAGAGGTTAGCTAATAACCGGTGACGATAAAATTATTCCATTGCGAAGTACTAATAAAATATGTAGTTAATAACATCGATGTTATAAGAGCGAATTAAACTTCAGAATTAGAAACAGAAACAGAAACAGAAACAGAAACAAACATTTATTGACCACAAGCACCAATTAACATATAACACAGAGGACACATATGAGAAAAAATAAGATTAAAAAAAGGCGAAAACAAATGAAAACAAAAAAATAAAAGTTAAATTACGTGCATGTGGCCAATTAGGTCCCAACCTCAGCTTGTGCTGCAACGACATGCAAGTCGCTGCAACGCTGGTATTCTGGTGGGACCCAACTTGGCACAAGAAACAAAAAACATTATCTTTGCCATACTACACTAGACATTGACTTGACATTGACTAAATCATAACGAGAACCATCATACAAGAAATTGAATTTTGACGTCATCCCGTTCATTCACGACAAACAATTTAATCACAATGATTTAATATCAGAATTTAATATCAAATTACATGCAAAGCATGCAAGGAATAGAAAAAAACAGGTGAAAACATACATGGAAAAAAAAAAAAAGAGTGAAAATGAAAGAGACACAATTGAGACTATGTTAGGCGCAAGAGTCGGCCGCAGCAGTGCCAGGACGCGCCGTCCCCGGCAAGTGCGTGACGTGAATATACTGAAGGTGAGTTGCGGACTTTTGTTCATTTAGTAAGTATTTTTTAAGGTTCTGTCTAAATGTGTGAATTGTTAGCATTGATATCAAGCAGATTTTAGATTTTGCTATTGATAACTGTTCATCGATAAATCAATGTCACAATAGTATCAAGATAACGCTTGAAAAAGATATGGAAAGCGGTATTTTAAATATTCCGCACAGAATTTTATAAATTGTGACGAAAATGTGAGTCATAAAACTGTATAATGACCCCACGTCTTGGCTATAGCAACAGCTTATTTATCTCTGTCCGTCTCCTTTTGTTTCATTTCATACATTCCTGACAGTTTTGCCGTCAGCGACACCATCGCAATTATTTACGACAGACGTAACTGCCGATAAATATAACAATTGTTTTCGTACACGTTCCTTAAAGTTGCAAAGATGCCAAAATTCGATCGTTGATTGATACCTATTGTTCCAAAATAAATTCGCATAACTTTTGTGCATTAAGTTCATCTAAAAGAAATTTTCGAAAAACGAAAAATAATTTTAACATTTATTATAAAAAAATGTTAAGGTATAAATAATTAGTAAATTAAGGTAAGTATATATACAATTATTATAAAAAGTTTAGTTCGGTTCAGTCTAAGGTCTCAAGGGAATTTGAAAAAAATATTTGAAAATTTTAAAAATGTATCGTATGAAAGTATCTATTAATAGTGATTATTTGAAAAAGAAAATTGAGGTGCAATTCTCAATAATATATAGTCAATATAATTTGCTTTTTAGTAAACTGAACTAAAGTTTATGCTATAATTTATGATTGTTTTAATAACTAAAGTGGCAGTGACCTGCTCGTTTTAAGCACAAGCGTGTATCCCGCAGATTTGCAGAGGACCTAAAATTTTTAGTCACATTATTATTTGACCATAAATATTACAAGCATAACGACACATCTCATTAAATGTGATAAAGCTAAGAGAATTATAGTAGCATTTAGTGAAATCGTTTAAGTGCACATAATGCGCTGTCGCGATGAAGTTGTAGGTAACGTTGCGAGTGCTTTAGTGCGATTTCTGTTAACTATTTGATAGAGTTAATGTATATGTGTCAAAGTGGCGCCACCTTTTAACAAACTTGTGAAACCATCATGTCAATAAATTGTCACAACGGGGTGCGCTTGTCCGATCAGAACGCCTCTAGAATCCAATAATCCAATAATCTGGTTGAGTTCAATGCCAATAAAACACAGGTATGTGCGTACACGGAAAAAAGTCACCATTCCTTCCAGCTCTTCAGGGTACATCTTTAAACCTGCAGAGCAATATCAACATGCTCGGTATAACGATTCACTGCGATCTGAACCAAAGGGACTACATCGAAGCCGTGATCAAAACAGCCTCACGAAAACTCGGTATTCTGAAGAGAGTGCAGCGATTCTTACGCCGGACCAGTTGTGCCTTTTGTACAAGACACTGGTTAGGTCTTGCGTGGAGTATTGCTCGCACATCTGGGATGGTTCCGCAAAGTACCTTCTCGATGCCTTGGACAGATTGCTGCGTCGCGCTGAACGCATTATCGGCAATGCAGAAGTTGCAAATACTCTCGAATCTCTGCAATTGCGTAGAGATGTTGCGTCACTCAGCGTGTTTTACGGCTTATACCATGGCGAGAGCTCTGAAGAGCTCTTTGACCTCATCCCACCTTCTCCCTTCCTTCATTGGAGTATACGTATAAGTATATGAAAAGCCACTTTTCTGAGTCACCGCTTCACTGTCTCAAATATCCCATCGCGCACAAAGAAATTGGGTGACTCGTTTCTTTGTCGCACCTCCCAAAAGATGGAATAGTCTACCAGCACACGTTTTCCCTCCTTCCTATGATATGGGGTCCTTCAAAAGAGGCGTGAAGAAGCACTTTGTGGGCCGGCAGAGTGAGGTTAACTGATATTTACGTTTGATTTCACGCTGCACCAGTTATCTTCGCGTCTAGACTCTATTTCCACTTAACATCAGGTGGGATGGAGTCATTTGCAGAGCAATCTATAAAAATAAAAAAACATCGAATAGAAACATATCGCCTTATAAAGCAAAGCGTTAATGTCACTTTCATAGCAGTGCAACCAAGATTGCAACCCCATTTGAGGTCATCATAACTGACTTCACCAGTATAAATTTCGTTGACGCTGGCATCATCAAAAGTGAATCAGTCTCATGATGCAACTCCATCGTATGATCCGTATTTAAAAGTTGACATTACGTCAACTTTAAAGTTTACCTCGCCAGTATTAAAGTTGAAGAGCACACACATATTAATTAACGACAACAAAGCATACGTCACCTTCATAAGGATGGAATCGGATTCATGGTGTAATATGTTTGCGGAAAAAAAATTGATGAGAACCATTACTAAGCATTAGTACCAACCACATTATTAAACGGTTCGCTCTCAGGTGCCCGGAAACTTGTATGTAATGGTTTAAAATAACTAGTGACATTCCTAAATGATGACACACAAAGTCCAGTGACATGAAATCGGAATATTCGTATCCTTTTTATTTTGTCATATACTTTATTATCACTACAGTATATAGTATAAAACAATGTCGCTTCCTGCTGTCTGTCTATCCCTATGTATGTATGTATGCTTAGATCTTTAAAACTACGCAACGAATTTGATGCGGTTTTTTTAATAGATAGTGATTCAAAAGGAAGGTTTATATGTATACATGCATAGAATTGGACCCGGTATTCAAGCGGACAAAGTGGCGAGCGGGCCGCTAGTGTATGATATTTTCAACAGTATGGAGAAAGCGAACAGTCTAACTGTAACAGCCTTGACTACATCTGACCCTTCCTTCGTTGCAACAATAAACACCTTTAACTATGAACAGTCAACATGATAGTACTCGTAAGAAATAATGTACTTATGAGAAAAAGTGTTGAAGCCTTACGGCACGATGAAACTGACCTATAAGTAGGTTTACAATAATACGATTTGAAGGCCTAATCGGATATTCAATTAATTTTAATAGATTGCAATTGAGAAAACTTAAGACGTTTTAAAATATGGTCAGGTAACAAAAATTACTGAAGCCGGCTTTAAGAGTGACACCAGCTGCTCTACTAGTAGAATTAAGAACACTTAGATAATAAAGTAATTGGGACATATAGCTTCGTCCTACCAAAACAACAACAACAACAGTTTAAAATTCATTTGCACATTATATTTAAACAGAAAAGCGTTAGTAGAGTTTCGTAAGCAATCCAGGTCGCTGAGAGACCACCATCAAGGGGGTGCTTACATAATTTTCAACGGGTATAAATCACTGGGGCCACTCGCACTCAGTGGTTACGTAATACAGTAGCGACATTACACTAGTGCTAGCTCAACTTTTAGGAAGTCACATACTTGCCTATGACTCAGCCAAACAGTGTGCATAAACTGTTTTGTTAACATAGTTATTTTTAAGGGTATATGCAAACGTACTGAAAATTGAAGAGAATGTAAATATATTTGTTGAAACAAAGGAAAACAAAGTGAAACAGTAAAGCGAATACTGTTACAATGTCATCTACATATTAGGTTACACTAATAATAACAGTCATTAGATTATCAACAACACTTATGCAACAGAAGTGGTACACAAAATCGTTAGTGCCACAAAGGGCGTGGAAATAGAAGCATGATCGAGGACGCTGAATGAAACGGTTGCCAATATCCTTAAGCGTGGGTCCGATAAGAATCGAGCAAATCAACTTGCAAAATAGATACACGAGGAGTCGATTAATTTGGCAATACATATCTTGCACATTGGCTGCGAGCAATTTCGTGAATTTAAATGGACAATAGATTCGATGTGGGCGGCAAAGTTTACGTAACCATGTTTGGACAATTAGGAGTGATGGAGTAAACAACTCGTGGCCGTAGATGTAGGTTATCGGCACACGTCGACAGAATGCGATAGTCTAATTAGGAGAGCACACTCTGTAAACGAGTAAATATTTTGAGGTTTTATCCCATCGTGAGATACTGAGATAAGCTGATAGATTATAATTTCAATATATTCTAAACAAAAATTGGCCGTGCCAGTGGCAAAAACTGTCGAACACGGTCAACAGCATCCTTTTAACACGTGTTAAAGGGATGATCCCGCTGTTTGATACAGAGATTGACGTGGTGTTGGCCGGTGTTTACAGAATTTTATCTTGTAAAGTCAAGACTTTGACGTCAGTAAGCCACGTGTAACCTAAGATCTGTTTTCGCATTAGTTAAGTCATAAATCCGATATAAGCATAGTTTGATTTGATGAGCAAAAATAAGTTTTAGGCTGATATTTATGTACGAAGGTTTTGAGACATACAAAACAGTAGTAGTAAATCAATAGCTTGTTAAAATAAGTAACTACGCGTTTCAATGTATTACTTTTAAATATTTTAACCTTATTAGAGTATCATTATAAAAGTAAAGCAGGTGAATGCAACAACTTAGAAACCGTTTAGTAGGATAACAAGTTTTAGAACTATTAGATTTAGTTTTTGTGGAGAGTTTTGATTACGATAATCAATCAACCACGCTGACCTGATGCGGGTTGGTAGGTGTTATTAACGACTGTCTTTGACGTGTCAACACGGAGGAACTCGGGACACTCAACACACAACTTTGTAACCCATTCCGGAATTAAGAAAGTGGCTTAAATTTATAATCATAACCGAAATGAACTCAGATGTAAAAGTTCATTATTTTAATAAAAACTGATATTAATTTGATATACTTTGCAGAAAAGCAGTCTGTCGGTATCGTCCGATAGTTTATCTTTAATAACAGTTTAGTAAGAAAAATAATGTATGTTATTGAAACAGCTACATTTTTAACTTCCAAAGTAACTAAACTAATATTTGCAGATACATTACGCAAACCAGTAAGAGGAACTGCTTAAGATATGATGAATCATAAGATTGTTTGCTCTACCAATATTTTGTGAAGAGTACATTGACGTCACAGATTATCAAGTAAGGAAAGGAGTTGTGTAAACAGTAGATAAGAGACTGGTTCTGAAAATGACCCGCTCGAATGGGCCCTGACCCTATTACAGTCGTTATCCGTCTTTTGGGTTGCATGTTACAAATATGATATTTAAACAAACATTTTGCATTAATTTTGCGACGTTTCGACTGAGTTGCATCGCTCTGTCTGACTGACTCAACTTAGCAACAGATAAAATAATAGTTACTACATAACTGAACTTTGGGTATTATGAAGTTATACCAAGGATATCCATATTGCATACCTACGAGTATGTAGTTTGCGTTAACCCCCGTCAAACAAATATTTATTTTAAAAGAAGATCATATTTTATACTATCGTATGTATGAATAATGTTTAACATTTTCATTAGAGACGTTTTTTGTATTTCGACCTTTTTGTTAAGAAATTGTAAATCATACATTATCTAGTCTGAAATTCAGTAGTTAGATTATCAGGTGGAAGCACTTACAAGACCAGGTTGGACTTCGTATTGTTTAAGCAAATTGCAAACTTTATTCGCGTTATGTATGTACATTAGTTAAGGTCATAGTATGTCAGACACATCTAATAAATAATAACTAACGTATCTACGTACGTGCTACTAATAAGTACATTAAATATAATCTATCCTGTTGATATGGCTACATAAGTCAATGTCAAAGGGGAGGGGTCGAACAAAGCGCGATTGTGGCAATTATGATTCACAATAATTAGCGCATAATCGTCCTATGTTATAATGCCATAGGTAGGAACTAGGAACACGTTTAAATTAATAGATTAATAGTTGGTAGATGGTGTAACAATGAAAATTAATATACTGGGATCGATCTATCATCCATCACCGACAGGACTATTGTAGCTAATAAGCCTGATATTGTGGTGATAGATCGATTAGCGCGCCGCACGATGGTTGTCGATATCACCATTCCCCATGACGAGAACCTCGTGAAAGCTGAGAAAGAGAAACAAATCAAATATCTCGACTTAGCACACGAGGTTGTCGAAATGTGGAGTGTGAATTCGGCTGTCATCGTACCGATTGTTGTTACCTCCAATGGCCTGATGGCCAAGAGCCTCGATCAACATCTAATGAGGCTCTCGTTAGGCGGCTGGATCAAGGGCCTGATTCAGAATTATTGTATGGGATTGACATAAACGTCATTTATACGTATCATTGACTTAGGTATGACAATCCCGTACAATAATCATTCTATTTAATTTCTATTCTATTAGCGTTATACCACTTCGTCTAGGGGGGCAGTATTGTTAATGTTACCAATTAAGCACATTTCATATCAGCTTTTTTTAATTAAATGTACAGTCTATAATATTTTCGGCTCACTCTGTGTAATCTTGTTCTGTGCTAACTGCTAATACCACCTCTCCGTGCAGTCAATATAATTATATATCATCAAGAGTGGGTTTCATAGAAATCGTCGCGTGTCTGCCAAGAGAAAATGAGTCAAGTCAGGTTGATAAAAATTTAATTATGTGCCAAAACATTATAGTACGGGTTCAGGCGACCGTTGGCACTGCGCCCGGACATGGCGTAAACAATCTATTTCAGATCTGAAAGTTGATTCGTTGCTTCGTACACCGCGCTGGCGACTTCCCTCCACCTGATCGGTCAAACGCAAACTAAATACGGTCCGAATAACCAACCAAGTGACTAAATTTGTTAACCTTCAAAGCTAATGAAGTCCAACCGAGTGGTTACATTCTAATCTTTCATTACATAATAATTATGATTATGATCGATTGGCAATTATAGAAGACAGAAGCATTGGTGGTTATAAACAGCGACAAAAACACATCATACCTATACGTATGTGCAATACTTATTCCTAGAAATTGAGCGGCAACTTAATACACATAAGAGAGATAACTTTGTGGCCGATGATGCAATTGGTGACTGCCTTTTTCAATGACTAATTCGCTAAATAAATGTAATGTTTAAGTAATGACAAGGTATAAGGCAAGTTGCGGTTTTCTTCAAACTTTTGAACAAATATTTGTGTTGGTTGACGAATGTTTTGTTGGACATTAAGTAACGAGCGGCGGCCAGCGGGGTGGATGACCGGACGTGTTTGTCCAATAGCCGTGGACAGGTTGGCATGTTGGAACAAAGTGGAAGAGTGACGCGTCGACTGAAGGAAGTCATACAATTTTGTACAGGAGCGAGTAGATGACGCTTCTTCGCAATTCAGACCAACGGCCGCAGCAACCTCATCTCAAACAGTCTCGTGTGATAAATGACTTTTTGACGTACCTTCGCTTTTGAAAAGAAGTCACCCGTTTAGAAGACATTGTCTTACCTGTAACAGAAATAGACATTCGTCAGTAAAAGCATCTTGGCAACTAAAGTGAACGCTAAACGATTTCGCACTTTACAACGTGTGGAACCGTTTTGCAATAATGGGTATCGTGCTCATTTCAAAATAATGTTATTTTTGTTCAAATATCCACAAAAAATAGCATTGTAAGTAAAAGTAAGCTAATTGATCGAATTGTTAAGTGGCTTAAAAAATAACATAAATCTAGTGGTATAATAACAATAACTCAACATACCAATAACTAATGTATCTAAAAACGTACTAATTACTTCTGTATGTATGCCTTACCATATTCGTCTTTGTGACCTAAAGTGGTGAGACCACCAGTCTCAAATCCAGAGTTATCAAAATCAATTCCTGTACGTCCTGATGCCTAGATAGCTCGTAGCTGCTACATTTAAGTCTAGCATCATCACAACAATATTAACAGGAATTGTATTCACACAGGAAGCAGTAAGTATAAAAGGCTAATTACTAGTGATGACTTGAAAATCCCGGGAGAAGGTCGATTCTATGTTCAGCCGTAGCATCACTGGATCTGGTTCTCGTTGTTGAAAAGGACCTCTATTATGGCATGTTACACATTAGCGTTTATCGTAATGTACACTCAGTTTGTAAGTCGGTCGCAGGAAAATTTCCGCGAGAAACAAGTGCGGGCCATAACAACAAACGACACAGTAGTAAACAGCTGATGGGCACGAGCAGACTCGCCGGCACTGGGATTGAATCATAGGATTTAAAATGTCAAGAGCTTTGTTTTATTTTCTAAAACAATTCGTGTAACATTACATAACGCGCCTAAAACTTTATTGTGTAACACAAAAAGAGTGTTGAGAATCCTGTGGTTAATAACGTTTGCACAGGTCGGATAGAACTACAAAAACTGTTAGGGCTGTTCGTGAGAATCTGTTCAGCACTATTTCTGAACAAAATTTTCTTTCGAAACAAAATTGGTTTACTTATATACATTTTGCTTTGATATGTTATTTGACATTTCTACCTAGCATTACATTAGCCACACAATATTCAAATTCCTATAGCTGCTAATCAATCAAACAAGTCTTAATTCTACGACTACTACTATATACTATATAATATAGCTTTATTTATCAGAGCAAAAAACAAAGTATATCCAGTTTTTGCTTATTATTCGTAATACTGTTATCGGTCCCCCTTCAAATGAAAACAAAAAACTACATCATTAAAAAATTCAATATTTGCTTAAACGTGTTCAAAAATAACTTTAGGAGAAGAGATAATTATCTGAATAAACATTGAGATATCAATTCACAATGTATATGAGAGAACCTACCTACACCACCCACTCCGAAGTCTGAGTTTTTTACTCGATCTGTCCGCGTTGAAGTCATCGACGAAGTTATATTTCCATTAATTATATCTGTGATATGAACTGTGTTTGTTTTATTTGTTCAGCATAAAGAATCAGCTATAAAAAGAAACTACCTACTTACTAAACACAAGTAAGGGCCATTTCATATGAAGCAACTTCAACCGTTGTAGGTACAAGTATTCGTCTACAATATCTTGTTAGTAAATCTAACTATGCAAATATTGTCCAAGCAGAATTTATAATAAACTAGTTGACCGGCGGACTTCGTACCGCTTTGACAGTTCCCATGACAACAAAACAAACAAATCATTCGTCCGCTTAAGAACACCCGTATCCCACACACACACACAGAAAATTTAATCCAAATCGGTCCAGCCGTTAAGAACGAGTTCAATAACATACACAAGCACAGAAGATTTTTATATATAAAGATAGCCGTGATCAAGATATTTCAAAAGGTGATTTTTTTAAACGAGAGAGCAGAGCATGCAAATCATGCAATGTGTCCCTCATACTCTATTTAGACATTTAATCGAACGCCCGACGAAGTGCACTTCGTTGACTGCTACCATCAAGCAGAGCGAAGTCAATGTAGCGTGACACAACAAAACCAAATTAAATGCACCATTCCGTAACTACGAGATGTGGCTATGGTAATAAAAGGATGGCAATGAGCTGCCAGCCCACCATGCCTCACTTGACGGACAATTTATTTGCAGTTGTGTAAACTTGCAATTCCAAGTGTTCGTAGGAGAGGCATAGTTATTACATGGCAACGTGGTCATTATTAGCTATGGCATTATACAACCGCGTGGACGGCGCATGCACGATTAGAACTGCACAAATCACGTTTTCCACCATGCGCTCGCGCCGCACTCGACAATCACAATGTAGAATTACGATACACGTAGAGAATTTGCATATACATTATAGTGACAACGTGAGCCCTACATGGACTGCTATGTTTCAAATTAAATGCATACTTTTGTTGACACATTCGGTGAAACTATTTCTTGACATACGTGATGTCTGCATCATCAAATATTTGGCATATTTATTGTAGTGAACATTTAAATCGAATGGAATTTCTTGATCGTGACTATAGTTGATTAGGTAATGATTTTAACCTACCAACCTACATCGGGCAAGTAGGCCGATGGGATATAGCCCTATTTACCCACTAATAATGCTGAAAGGCCTGAACTGAACCCAACACTGGAACGTTTTAGGCTGGCGATGATAAGATAATACTACCTACCTATGTTTCTTCATGGAATTTTATCTCACTTTTTGGTAATTGTAATTGTTTAAAAATGTCGAACACTGGTTTTCTTTTCCAGTGCTATATAAATACGATATGTTTCACAGTTTTCATCACCATACATCATAACCTTAAAGCTTGGTCTAGTCAATACAGATACTCTAGTTTATTCTTGTCTTCCGTAACTTTAGATATAAAATCGCTAAAGAAACTACTGAACACATGGTTGATGTCGATAGGTATTTCGTACCTATTTTATAGTAGCGTTCCGCCTAGCATTGGTGTGAAAATCGACGTGTTTGCGTTCACCTTATCAATAATTCAATACACCACAATAGGGCAAACATTCACTGCGTCTGATATTTGCGCTTGTTGCTATTTACAAAGCGGATAATGTAACATTATCCACTGATACCTAAATGTGATACTATTGATATAATATATACCGCCAATGAGAAAAGATCTCGGGTCAAATAGATGATGAGATAGCTGACTGAAAGGTGATGGTCAGTTGTCCTTAACACATTGAAAATAATAATAATAACTTTCTTTAAAATGAAATTGCGTAAAGACTAATGAGATATTACATATCTCTAGATTTGTTTATATTTAAGTATATGCATTAATAGTCGAATAATAAGAGAGCTGTTAATTTAGCAGTCAGGTCTGGTCAGGTGAGAATCAGCTATCTTAGATCGCACCCAACCCCCTTCGGAAGCAGATCCAACTAAAGTTAGACCCGTTGAGCTTGTGATAAAGCACCATGCCAAAATTTGTTAAAGTTTACAAAAAACAAGTTATTCTAACTTACTAACTTAAAAACGATGTAGCATCAGTTGTTTTTGGTAACATATAGTAATAATAACTAATACTCAAGTAGCATATTAAATAGCAATAAAGCCTCTAGCTACATATCCATGAACCTTCAAAGTATAGCTAACCGGGTCAGCTGTAGCCAGGCCGAGCACACCAGCCGCCTAGCCGCAGCACCGCGCCCGCCCCTATTCGGATGCGGGCCTAACTGTACCACCCTTGGGCACGGCATTGTGTGCACAGACCGTTACCACGTCAATCAGATATAAAGCCTACTGACATATCCTAACTGTACAAGACGTCTTAACGCTTCGTCTACTGACGCAAAATCATCGTTCGTATAAATCAGGCGGAGATATTTTTTGTATGTACATGTTGACCGAATAGAACATAACTTGTACTAGAATATCTGATTAACTGTGTTGCTATCCAATTTAGTTCAACATGTTTGAAGCCTACAAGTACAAGAAAAAAAACATGCATTTAATTAAGTATCAAAGCTTACCGGTAGGACCTTATATGGATTTATTTTATTTTCACAATAGAATTTTATTTGCAATGAAGTCGCTAACAGCATACATCTTATTACTCATTAAGTGCAATAATACAGGACTGAGCAAACCATGAATTAAGATCATATGTAATCGAGTAACATATAAGGTAATAGATATCAGATAAACTCTTTGTTTATTACACGGAATGTATCCGTATATGAATGAAATGCTACATCATGACACCATACGTATTCTCATCAATAATAATATCTGGTTTCTTTGCACACTTAACAGGAGTGTTGGATAAATTTCTGATATTTAACCTTGTTGAACCCTAAATGAAGCATAAACCTGTGTATTTTTGGAGACGTTAAAATTCAACGTTGCAATATATAAAAAAAAAATGTTTAATTACAGCTCTATTTGCGTGGTGGTCAATGTTAATGCTGCTGTTTTAATTAGTGCACTTGAATAATGATCACGCGTCAATCTCAATTCGCAGCTGCCGGGCCAGCAATTACCCGGCTGTAATTTTCCGAGGCAGTCACAGGTCAGGCGGTGGCGGCGCATACGCAACGCATGTGACATGGCCCCATGCAGGAAAATCACTATAGCAGCACGCGCTTATACTTCCCGTGTCATACAAACAGTTTTCTACGATCATTAAGTTAAAGGGATACGTTAGCTACTCGTTGTCGTTCCCTTTATAACGGATGCTTGAAGGAGAAAGAATTCGGCTTAGTAGTTCCAAAAGTTACTCCCTAAATAAAAACAAATATTATGTATTATATAATTAGTAGGTGTAGATATTACCTTTTTAACCCTAAAGACATCTCTCGGTAAAGTATACACCCGGATATAGAAGCCTGTTCACAAGTATAGCTCGTTACAACAACATTAAGGTTCCTTCTTTGTCTAGATACTCCATGATGACGATATGATTTATGTAATTTATAGATGTCCACAGAACGTTCGTATCAAAGTTCGTTTCTGTAATGATTTTGCACAAACATATTAGTAAGAAACTAGGAATGAAACCGATAATGTGCATGATGTTGTTAGAATTCAGACATGTTATTTGCAATTTTCCTTGAATGATGGTGCAGTTTTCTGAGATATTGCGGTTATTATATTATGTTCTAAGTTGGTAATGTTTGGACTTCAAGAGTTTCTGGCAACAATTGAAGTGCAGCACTCATCAAAAGTAATCAACTTTCAGGGTTTCCCTTAGAGGAAACAATTGAGACACACATACGATGATGGTGGAACTTTTCTTCTTGTCACAACATTAAGCAATCAATAAAATTAATTAATTTATTTCAGTGATTTAAATACTTTAAATACTTAATAAATAGCAGCTACCTAATCAAATCGTACGAACAGCAATGGCCCAAAACTAAATTGAAATGTCATCAACAACGACAAAAGAAAAACAAAGCTCCATAAAATCAGAACGAGAGATTCCCTTTTATTTAGGCATTCCGAAGAAATGGTCTGCAGTGATTTATTTCCATCGCAAACGAAACGCGTTAATCCCCAGCGCACGGCACGGCCAATGTCTTGCATTCCGACGTCCGTCAAACGGCGCAAATACTTGGCAATTGGGGAGCATCTCTTTGGCACGGCCGGCTAAGTCGCGCCCCCATTATCCATAACGGATTTTGGATGGTGCTAGAACACTTTAAATTATAAGGCGGTTTAGTTCGCACGAGCTATACAGATTGTTGGTCCGTGTAAGCTTTTATCTTTAATAAACGGTTTCAACACTACTTGATGAATGTCAGAAAGACTAATACAGAACTTTTACCATAATAAACCGTTCAAAAGAAATTAGATTTAGATAGATTTATCTGAAACTACTACACACTAAACAATCTAATTTAATATAATATATGTATTATTTTTGAGATATATTGTGTTTTCATGCGATGGCCAAGTCTATCTATTTATTTAAAACATAAAAGATTTTTAATATTGATATGGTCACTATAAGATGTTGTTAGGTTAGTTAATTACATAATAACTTAAGACAAAAGGTCCCTTAAGTAGGGACTGAATAAATTAACCGACTTGGTATTTCATGGATCTCACAACTTTTTACGGTAGAAGAACTGAGTTGCGAGACTTGGTTTTTTTACAGGTATGTTTTTGATGGTTTTAGTATTATCGAAAATCAGTTATAGAAACAATATGTTACATACAGTATCTTACATCTAAATACGAGGGCGACACTGAAAGTTCTTAGATAATAAAAAACTGAACAAACTAGCAAGTTATTAGTTTTATTACATCTTTTCAAAATAGTGTCCATTCACATCAATACATCGCTGCATCCGATGGCACTGAGAAAAGCAGTTTGCCCACTCGTCCTAAAGGGGTCTCTTCGACGGCTTTTTGAAATGTAGTCACTGCTTCCTCGGCGTCCATAAAACATTTTCCTCGAAGTTTTTCTTTTATTTTCGGGAATAAATAAAAATCGCAAGGTGCGAAGTCGGGGCTATACGGCGGGCGACCCAGTAATTCCACGTCTGACGTCACCAAATAGTCGATTGTTTGCTTGGCGGTGTGCGACGAGGCGTTGTCGTGGTGAAGAAGGATCCTACTGCGAGGTCGTTTCTCCTGAACTTTTTCCAAGACAAGTGGCAAACAATTGTTAGTGTGACTGTCTTTTTTAGTTTCAGGATCATAACAGTAAATCCAGCTTTCGTCACCCGTAAGTATGTCGAACACAGCATTTGAGTCACCTTCGTTAAATCTTTGAACCATTTCATGGCATTAATCAATACGACGGAGTTTTTGGGCTTCTGTCAAATTATGAGGTATCCACCGGGCACAAAGCTTCCTGACCGCTAAATGTTCATGGAGGATTTTGTGCACTTGACTCATACCGATGCTTAAGCTTGTCCGAATCTGCTGATAGGTCACTCTTATGTCAGTCTCTATCATACGCCGCACAACACTGATGTTATCTTCAGTCGTCGCCGTAGAATGCCGTCCCTCACGCAGATCATCGGTGAGATTTAAACTTATTTTTTTATTATATCGTTTACAAGTGACCAGTTCTAAAAACTTTCAGTGTCGCCCTTGTACAGTTCTTAATCGCAAAATTCATCGTCTATTTAAAATAAAATTAGTGAATGTATGTCTTATTTATCTCGCCGACCTTTTCGACCGAAATAATATCAAGGCTACTAGTGAGAGAACACCGGAAGCTATGATAATACGGGTCAAGTATAAATTGAGTTTCAACCACCGAGCGATTACGGGCGTTACGGTTATACATAATTAAATAACAAATTAATTTGCAACTGAATATTCTTTTTAATTAACACACCAATGTTGCCTCTATAAGCATTTGTCACGTGTGCCGAGTTGTGTTCCATTTTTATGCAAATATTGTAATGTAACATAATTTCTTTAAGTATTATGCAAAACAGGGAAATCTTGTTAAACCGTTTCATATGTAGAATATTCTTCAGTGTTATTTTTATTTTTCTTTATTTTTTTTATTGTAAACTGCCAAATATGAGACAACTTTTTCAATAATTTCTTTTAAAAAAATGCTTGAGATTGCATTGTATCGAACTGCTTTATATTATATTGCTTAGTTAATAAATAAAAATAATAATGTGTTTTTAAATTTCGCATTACTAATTCATTCATCATTTTTCGATTAAAATATTTCGCAATATGGAATTTGACAAGATTAATTAATACATTTTATGGGCTTAGGAAAAGTGTTTCAGCAAAAACTTTCAGATTTGAGCAGAGATTTTACAAACGCTACTTATGCTTAATAATTTGGACTTGATTTCTCTTATCATAAATATAAGATACGTAGCTACGCATCGAAAATAATAAACCTTTAATTACTTTATTTCTTCATAGAAATACTGGCCACTGGTAAACTGACATATATTGCCCCACATTAATAAACGTCAGCGGCAACTGCCCGACGCTGATGCTAAAACACAAAGATTGTCCTATCAAAAATTCAGGACCTGACACATACAACGGTAACACTAATCTATAAATTCAGTTGCTACAAAACCAAACGTTTAATAAAATTTTTGTGCAGTTGATACTTGAAGAGTCGTCTAAATTGTATGTAAACACACTGATAGAAGTAAATCGGTTGGCAAATTTGTTTGTTGTGTAACATCTGCTACACGTGGGCCGCTGGAGTGTGATCGTGCGGCCGTCGTCTGCGGTGATATCATCGGCTTTGGCTATATTTAGATGGCTTTGGAAGTTGAAGGTTTTAGATGTAAACAATAATACAATGGTACAATACTTAGTTGCTACGAACAAAAGTTTCATGTATCTTAATTGCTTGTCCAAAACGTATGCTGTTGTATTCTACCTGGTGGTCATTCTGCCGTTAAAAGATGGCGACCACTATTTCTATGGCGAAACTCTGCGATAAGCAGCTATGTAATGTATTGCAATTTGCAATGTTCCGGTAACCAGTTCAAAGAGTCCAGAAGTGTATTTACAGGTCAAAGAAGCGTATAAAAACTAAACTTTCGGGGAAGGCAACGTGATATCCTTGGTGTTGTAAGCGTCCATGGACTGCAGTGGTCGCTTTTCGTCTGCCGGGACGTAAGTTTCTTTGCCGACAATACATAAAAATTTGCAGAAGTTCCTGCTCAAAACCGGTCGAGGTGGCTCTACGTTCATGTCTATTTCTTCCGCCTAGAAACAGTGTCCAGCATAACAGTTTTCTGTGACCGCTTACGATTAGGCTGACCGTGTGGTCGCCTTAAGCACATAAGTATTCAGACGTACTCCCACCATCTTGATTCTCATATAAGATCTAATCTGAACATAACTGTATCACTAAACAGATCACAAACAAATAATCGACTTGCAATCACGACAGTTATGACGTTTTTTCTTAATAAAAAGTTGAAGCAAATGACTCTGCTTTGCCGGATCTTAAGCAGAAGCAGAATCCAGATGCGAGGACAGCTAGTGGACGAATTGGTAATTCAATTAATGAATTTGATTTGATTTGACGATTAATGTTGCTACGAGTTGTATTATAAGAATGACTCATAAAAAGGGAATCGTAACACTTCATAAATTAGTTTTCTTTTTATGGCATATAAACGTGTCCATACCGCTAGGGTAGAGAGTGACAGTACCAACTATAACTTGCCAATGACGATAACGCAACTTGACAGCCTTTAGCAACAAAGTAAACCGCACACGCACGAATCGAAGGTTCCAGAGCGTGATTACTTACGTTGCTATAGAAATTTGGCTGTACTGGTTCGGTATTCAAGGTGCAGTTTTGTGTGGAGGTGTCGGTGACGTCAGCGCGAGTCCTTGCACGGTCGGGTGCGCGGACGCATCCCGTGGCTGAGGTTACAACCACTCGGGATAGGTTTCAATGTCGTGCGGTGTGACGCCTGTGCGTTGTTGCTTAGGGCAAGGATAAAGGCCGACTATAAATTACCCGGTAATGTAACGTTTTAGTAGTAGAACTCGTTTAACGGACATCACTGTGTTCATTGCTAGAACATGTGTTTGAATCAACAATTAACACCTTAAGCGCTTTATGAATGACAAACAATTGAATTTATATTGTGTCTGGGCCCGGCAGCGGTCAACCTGAACCTGTTAATTCACAAACTACCCCAAAAACCACTTGTTAGGACTTATCTTCTTTCTATCTACCAAGGTTATCTAGAAATCATTTGTTTTCATAATCGATTATTTTGGCAAGCGAACTGCACGCTTCAACTTAGCCTATTCACGCTAGTCACATACCCATGGGGGTAAACTTTAACCGCCTTACAAATAAACAAAGAATAAGGTCCGAATAGTTATTCCGTGTTTTGTTCCTGTCATGTAAACATCATTTAAAATTAGAGTAAAAGAGACAAAATACGGAATGACTACTCAGACCTTATTCTTTGTTTATTTGTAAGGGGGGTAAACTTTAACATACCCATATTCCATCAATAAAAATATTGTAAAGTACGTGTAACTACCAATAGCTATAAGGCGCAGTCATTTGAACGTTTTCCGCCATTTGTTTTGTTGCTCTTTCCACATGAGAGGTAACCATAAAAACTTAACAAACCAGGTTATGAGACCAATCCAACGTCACGAACTGCAATACTTGCTTAGATACTAACCTATTAAGGTGACCCTACCTATTACATCTCAGAGCTAATTTCCGGTTGGTATATGAGTTGATCGCGGACATGTGTTTTAGATGTGTATCTTCATTTTATGAAGGAAGTGGCAAACGAGCAAGCGGATGACCTGATGGAAAGCAATCTTCACGACCTAGACATCCGTAACACCAGAGGAATCGTAGATGCGTTGACGTTTTTTTAAAAGAAAAAAAGCATTAACATACATGTTTATTTGTTATAATATATCGTTCTCTCAAGTTTATCGAAAGATCATAGTTTTTATTATTTTTTGTTTTACTTTCACAATGCTATCTTTATATATAAAAATCTTCTGTGCGTGTGTATGTTATTGAACTCATTCTAAACGGCTGGACAGATTTCGATGAAATTTTCTGTGTGTGTTCAAGTGGATTCGAGAATGGTTTAGATTTACAATTGGACCCGGTAGGTGGCGCTGCTATAGGGGTCCATCATGGGATACGGGTGTTCTTAAGCGGACTAATGATTTGTTTGTTTTGTTGTCATGAAAACGTTAACTGTCAAAGCGGTACGAAGTCCGCCGGTCAGCTAGTACTTAGTAATTATATAGTTTTCTAATAAAAAACATATCCTGTAAAAATTTTATCTTGAAAGAGTTTAATCAGCCTACTCACTTACAAGTACTTGAAGTTTAAGAGCCAAATGAGCTATCCAATAATATTTGGGAAAAAAATTGCCATATTTAAGTGTAATTTTAAATTTCTTTAGATAAGAATGCTGTGTTAGCTATTAATAAGCCTGCACATAATATGTAATTTAATGTAATTGTAATGTAATTTAATTTAAAAGGCATTGATTTGTTACCTACTTTCATGTGTTTGGCTGTAAGCTTACCTTATTAAATAAATAATTGAAACAAAAAAAAACACAACAACGCTATTACTCTACTCTATCGTAATGACAACAGACTTAGATAAGATGGTGGTAGCTAGCCTGCCGGATTTAGAAGAAACCATACCACCAAAATACTCGGTTTGAGTACAATATATATGTTATGGATCTATAGGATCTCTGTGACTGGCAGTCTAATAACTAGACCACGTCATTAAATTGTTAAGTCGGCATTCTATACTAATAATAAGTTACATTGATATAAAATGACCGAATTCATTAGGCCTGCAATTAATATCTGTGCCAGCGCGATTGTTCTTTCCTATACAAAAAAACTTCCATCCAAAACGACTCCCACGTTAAACATCAGTGATTGTACGCAATGATGAATTGCGAATCCATGAGGTCGGCTCATAGGCCGATGCTTTCGCCGGGCATCGAACCCGCGCGTGGTTGGCCGATGGTAGCTAGGCAGACGCAGATAGTAACGGGTCGCATGGAGCCTCTTTGAGCGAGGCAATTCACCAAACCTGTGCCAATCAGACCAAAGAAAAAGTAGTTTGCTACTCCATTTCTTTCAGACTAATTTCGTTGCGGTTATCAACAGTTCGACTTTCGCTAAGAAAAACTGTGCTGCATTTCAAGGGCTTTACAGTACGATAATTTGAGTATATTTTACAAGATATCTATACTAATATAATAAAGAGGAAACCTTTGTATTTTTGTATGTATGTATGTTTGCAACGAATAAACTCAAAAACTACTGGACCAATTTAAAAAATCTTTCACCATTAGTATGCTAAATTAGCACTGATTGGCGATATTTAAAAAAAATATCTATATAAAATACTAAACATAACATGTACCTACCTACTAAAAATTGCATGCCCGACCAGGGTAAATTGTTTGTTCCCATTATTATATGCTTAACACCTGCTATGTATTTTACACAATTTTATGGCAATAAAATTTTATCTTATCTAAAAATGACAATTTATTTTCCAAGACAAAATGATTTCTTTGTTTTGTTGTCATGGGAATTATAATATTTAACTCAATGATGGAAACTGTCAAAGCGGTACGAAGTCCGCCGGGTCAGCTAGTACTTAATAAATATTGAACTGAATGTCTTAATGGTAGGTTGAAATAACAGTGATGTTGACGACAGACTTAATTTCACTTTATTTTACGCGTATTACAAGTAGTAACATAAAACTTGCCGAGTTTCTTGCGGCTTCTTCTCGGTACAAGGTCTTTACCACAGGGTTTACGAAGCCATGGCTTAGATTATGAGGTTATAATATTTTTTTTATAAACAACAAGTTCTACCACCAATCAACTAGAAAAAATATACCTGTTCGTAATTGGACCTTAGATCAGACCTCATGGTGTAAGTCGGTGGTTTGGTTTGGTCACCAATCCCTCAACCGGCATTGCGACAGTAGCTTTACTTGAAGGTATCAAACCTAACGCACTAGCTGCTGCACTATCGAGCTCCTCGCTCCACTTACGGGAATGCAACCAAGCTGATAATGGAGTGTTATAATGATGGATGACAGCGAGTGTCTGTGATAAACAAAAAGTAATTGATATAACCGTCCTTATTAGCCTCAATACTGATCATTGCCCTCATTTCGTTGACTGGAGAATTAGCACTATAATCATGCTGATTTGGCCTGAAGTAGACAAATTATTTGTGGTCATTGATAGATGAGCTGTCTCCGACTCTCCGTGTTCTAGTGGTAAGAATATGATCCCAAGTCCAAAGAACATAGTTAGACTTCCAGTGATGGTATATTTGAGCTTTTAACCGCCTCTGTGGTCTAGTATTAGCCTATATACAGTTTGTATTTTTGTGAGGGCAACACCCGACAAAAAAGAGCAAAATTTGAAAACCTACTTATATCAACCTTCATGCCATAGGAATATATATTAGAGAGATATTTATAATGTGTCTATAGTAATTTATAACAATTACCTGAAGAACTGAAAGTACTTAAAGGAAGTGTGTTTAGCAAAATGCTAAATAATTGGCTAATATAAAATACTGTTTTTATAGCCTTAATGAATATTTAAACTTTAATAAATAATTAATTCATTAATACTATGTAATAATAAAAATATGGAACTAGTAAATGTATATTTTAATATAAGTATAATAATTATCGTAATAAATATATAAGCATGGCTGTAATTTCAAATTAACTATAATAATAATATTTGCATGTCTGCGTGCAGGCTGAATACATTGTCTTGCATTTATTTCTAAGAACTTTAATCTATGTATGTATTTTAGCAAATAAACAATAGATTTGATTTGATTTGATTTAGTGGTTAAGCCACCGGTCTCAGACCCAGAGCTACCGGGTTCGAGGGGTACATGTTTGTGTACTCGATTTGGTTGGTGGTAGGGCTTGTTTGTCCGCCTGGCTAGCTACCACCATCTTATCTAAATGTGCCATAACATCAATGTTGTAGTAGCACCTTTGTGTTCCGGCAGCTAGAGATAAGATAGCCAATGCCTCTCAGTAGCTGAGGATCCCGGGTGAAGTGCGCTGTCATTATCGACCTAAGCGTCACTTATTTTCAGATGAGACGACGGCCTTAGCGTTCCCTTGCAGCATAATTTAAAGACGTTGATAAACATACAAGTCTTTATTCTAACGAGGAAACATGTGGTTATAATGTTTGTCATCTTGCCATGTTTGACGTGAATCAATATTTAAATCTCTCTCTATATTATATTTTATTCAAACTACTTGTCATGTATCTTTTTTTTTAATGTACGAGAAGAGTTTGACGGGCGTTTCCTAAGCAAACCGCTCAGACTAATAACGGTGACTGGCAGACTGTGATAGATGTGATGTACGATATTATGAACGAATTACGAATTATATAATAATTAATTACCAAAATTAAAATGCATAAAAAGTGGTACACGAGCAGATTCAAAGAGCAAAATCTTTTTAAAAATATACTAGTCAATTTAAATTAACCATATTAAGTTCTGGACCAATAACGTAAAGTTAGAACTCCTAACATTGTTGTTACGACAACAGATTTAGATAAGATAGTAGCTAGAGCCCGAGTACAATCTGAGCTCGCACGAAAGGAAAACGAACCCTGAACTCTCGAGTTTAAGACCGGTGGTCTAAACACAACAGCTTGACGTAAGTCAAAAAAAATTACATTAAGAATAATTTTAAGTATGTTTGAATCTAAGGAACTTGCAATACTCCCACTGGCACTCGGTGCATGAACCTATTTCATGAACATTTTCTTGTGCATGAAACTTTGTTATTGGAACTTATATTTTACTGGCAATATAAAATATAATTAATTCGAAAGCATTTTCATTATAAAAGTTTTTTACTTACTCAATTTTAAAAAAAGCATGCCCACTGCTCTTTTGGGTTACATGCAAAGCTGTTTCCGTTTACGAAGTTTTAATTACCCCCGTGTCAGTGTGTTGTTGGCCACGCACTTAATAATGCCTAAACCTCAAGGGCTCAAAAGGACTGTGTCAGCCAACTACCGCCGGGTTTCGACCAGTGCTCCGATTACCGTAATGAAAACCGCAACAATATCGTAGCGTCTTACAATTTGTCGTTGTAACCATTTTTGTATTTACATCGCACCCGTCACTCCACCCGATTTTAAAGTCGTTCGAACGAAGTCCCAACCAACCGTATTCAGATCTACCGTATACGGTTGATTGGCACTTCGTTCGATTGATTTTAACACTTTAACAGCCGACTATTTTAAAGCGCGCCTTTCCTGGTACGCCGACAATTTTTGCCGATATTGTAAGATTGATAAAAAATAAACTATTTGTAATATATCTATATATTTTTTTTTTATTACACCGGGGTTACAAGCAAATCACGTACCACAGACGTCATTTTAAAACAAACGCTAAGAAAGTCAATCCCGTACAAAGGACGTGATCAGCGTCCTGAGACGATCCCACCCACCCGTACCCAGTACGTGATCGGCTGTTAAAGTGTTAAAATTGGATGTTAGTATGGAAATGGTTTCAATGACTAAGTCGCTATGATATCGTTACGGTTTTTGTTATGGGAATCGGAGGGCAGACTTCAAAAAAAAAGGATCTCGTCATATTCCTAAATAATTAGGTATATTTATTTTGTTTTAAACACAGTGTCACTTACATTACAATCTGGCATCCAGGCACATTAATGACGATAAACGCAGATAAATTTTCTCTTTTCAGAAGTTTTTGGGTAAGCAAATTAAACCTGTTTTAAAATTGTTTACTTACTAGTTATTATTTAGGTTTTTGATTTAATGGATATTTATAGACCCTTCGTCTCAAGTTTAGACTTATCTGAATTGTTTAAGGTATCGTTTTCTTGTATGTTTTGGGATAGAAACCATTTTTTTATCAATTGTCGTTATATCAATGCTGTATTTAGACAAGTGATTGGAGTTATCAAACCGTATTTCGTATAGGTAGTGTTTCCGAGTATTGACTAATAACAACGCGGTTCTAGGTAATTGCTCACCTCACTTACGATTGCGAGCGGGCTTAATACTTATTTAAATATATGGTGCGGTTGAATTCTATGCCACAAAGTAAGGCAGGGTCGAATGGATCGTATTCGTACACTCATAGAATTATTTAGTATCGGTTTGAGGTGTCGGGGCAAACTTCAGAATAGCGAATAGACTACGTTGAAAATAGTTGAGATTGTTAATTTGTTTACTTCGTTCTGCGCAGATGCTCATAAAGAAACTCAAGGTGACAAGATATTAAAAAAATATTGAGATCACTTTTAGAATTATTTTTTATTTTTTCTTATTTTCTACAACTAAGAAGCGCTTACCAATGTGTCTATAAAACTGAAGATAAAAGCGCACTTCTCACGAAATCCCCAATTACTGATGAACGAATAGAACACAAAAATAATGTTATATTGTTGTTATAGCGACAGACTTTATGTAGGTTAAACGGTGAGTACGCGAACTGGGCGGACTTATTCCAACCAAACCGAGCAAAATATGCATTTTCGCCGGGAATCGAACCCGGGATCTGAGAGTCCGAGTGGTCACTGTCTTACCACTTAATTAACCACAGTACATCACACCAGGTTACGTCAATTAATTTCTACAACCTTATCGCACCCCCCATTTTTAGATTCAACAGATAAGTGTCATCTAACCAACGGTAAGTACAGCTTATTATCTAAGACTAATCGAGTCATATAACATGTCTCATGAAACTAATAAAACAAGTCTCGTAATTCTACAATCTTAAAAACCACTTTCAAAGCGTCGCGCGCGTCTGTCCGTCCTTGGACAACGTGACGTATGAGTCCTAAAACGTTACTACAACCATCACTGCTACTTTTAAGCATTTCAATACTTTATACAGAAAAGGAGTCTGCGAGTGCTGAGGTTAAGCAACTTTCGCAAAGGCCGGTCATCGGATGGGTGACCAAAAATGTATCATCTCGAGCTCCTCCGTGCTTCGGAAGGCACGTAAAGCCGTTGGTCCCGGCTGCATTAGCAGTCGTTAACAACCACCAATCCGCACTGGGCCTGCGTGGAGGTTTATGGCCCGTTCTTCCTGTCCATCCTTAGGGACGGCTCGTGCCCCAGCAGTGGGGACATAAAAATGAGCTGATGACGATGATGATGATACAGAAAAGGTGAAATTATCTTTTTCCGTTTAAAACGTATTTAAATATAGTCTGCACGTCACAATGATTCGTGCGTTCATTCTACATGGCAAGAACGGAAGCAATTAAATTAAGCTAACGGCCTGTTTGTTGTTTAATGCATGTAAATCGTTTTATTTTTTGCATATCTTGTTGTTTTGCATTTAGCGGAGAGTTTCTTCGGAATTATAATTTAAATATGCATTTATTAAAACACTTACAGAAATGTGTTACGATTAGAAGTTACTAGAACAAGGTGAGCTCGAAAATTAGTTGGCATAGACAATAATGATGTAAAGATGAAAAATGTTTTTAATAATACAACCAATCTAGATAGCTAATGTGAAACTTTTGCATATTAAAAAATCCACCACCACAGTAATAAGACCAAAAGACCCGTGAGTTCAGTTTTGCGTAAAATGGAATATTAAATTCTAATTGGTAACTTGATCAGTAATTAGTGACACTACAGTTTAAAGAAAGGCTTCGAAATATGTCAAAATAATTATATTAAATACATATAATGACTTGTCCTGATTGATTCATCATCGCCGAGCCGAAACCGTTGAAGGTAATGAGATAGAATTTGGACTGTAGGTTAATTGAGTGACTTAACCAACCACTAAGAAAGGATTTTACGGAAATCGTACCCTATAGTGGTAGAAAGTTTGTATGAAAGTCCGTCGGTTTTGAAGTAAAATACATGAAAATTTATTTTTGAAAAGAAATAAAGAATGACGTATCTCCGATTTTTTTTATTTTAAAAATCTGTAAATGGTTAACGGGTGTGTTAGGTGCGTATGCGTAAGCGTAAGCTTAGGCCACTTTACGTAAGGTCGTCGACCCGCCCGCTGTGCTCTAATCTACCCAAAATGGGACCGCTAATTCTCGTCAGACGACGCGACGGTCGCTATTCTGATTTACACCAATTTTATTAATTAATCGGTTCCTTATTACTTGCTCGGTGTTAAAAGTATTTTTAGTTTTAGGTCGACGACCTTACGTAAAGTGGCGTAAGATTACGCTTACGCATACGTACCTACTTTTGTTGCTTATTTACAGATTTTTAAAATGTTTTTTTTTCTTTTTTTATATAATTTTTTTGTAATAAGTTTATGCTTATGCAATATGACCGCTGCTATAAATATGGCGCAGGTGCAAATCAACATATTGTATAGATTTTTCAATAAAATTAAAGAATGACGTGATTTTGCATTTTTCGAAAAACCACCCCTAAAGAGGTGAAATAAGGGTGGAAAGTTTGTTTAGAAATCTGTCATTCCTTCAATTTCGGTATTTGGCCTGGTTAGAAATTATAAAGTTTTAGGATTTTTGGAAAATGATCCCTTAAGTAGGGCATGACAATTTGTACAGGAGGTTCCAAAACGGACCAAAATTACTCATAGAGAGTGATCTATTACGTTGTTTTGAGTTAGAAACTTTTTACTAATTCTAGCTCACATGGATGGGCCTTATAAAAATGAAAATCTTAATGTTGAAATAACGTGACATGTTACTCGTGTAGCCCACGTGAGCAAAGCCGCGAACAAAAGCTAGTATTAAATAAACGCTAGTAGATCCGTATAAAGTGTTCACTTCAATGTGTAGTATTCGTAACAACATTACTACAACACTCGTAATCAAACTCAACCTAACAACGCGGACAACTCACGAAATACGAGTTACAACATTGTACCCTTGCAGTGACATCCAAACACTGATGGCAATAACCTGCAGCAAAAAATCTACAAAAAGGCTGTTCGCACATTAGGCTTATCGCTTGAGCAACAAGTTCCTTACGCATTTATCAGTTGCTGTTGCTGCAGCGACCACTTTACTCTAAATTGTATTCTAAGTTTTTTCATTGTTGATTGTTATATCGAGTTAACGTGATGAACGTGTGAAATCAACCTTGTAACTAGGTCACTAGGAGACTGTTAGGTGGCACATGTGCTTTGATTCAATACAAATTGTTATTGAGAACAGTCTGTACTTACCGGTGATAACGAAAGAATATAATGATGGACTGACTGGACATCCCGTAAGGACCTAACGTGCCGAAAGGGATTTGATTTAATTGATAGAACGAACAGTGGTATTATTAGTAACTAAAACTTTAAGCACTCATGTGGGAGCAATACCCCGCGTATTTCTCTTTCGCTAGCAGCCATTCTTTAGCAGAAACAACAAAACATGAAGAGAATCGTCTTTATTCCTCTTGCCTCTTCAATCTTGAAGGTTAACCGTCAGCTTTGACTTAAGTCTAAAGGTTTGACCGCTCATATGCGACAAGTACTTATCAGTGCCCTAAACAATTAAAATTCTATCGTGTCTGCATTCACAGCAGACGACGGATTAAGCGATATCAGCCAATGTGCGGTCAGCCTAAGTCCGCATTGGAAGCGGCCACGGCAGCGGCGCGGCGCGGCGCGGCGTGGCGTGGCGTTCTATTCTCGGTGGTGACGTAAGCGCACACCATCAAACCATGAGCGACTTATAACATGATCGGCAAACTCTCCGTTTGGAATAAAATTATTAGCAGCAACGCTTTGGAATAGCTTTGTGTTTGTAAACACATTGGCCAGGCTAATATTGGTTTGTGGCTTATTTAACGCTCGGCGCTCGTTTTAATTGAGTGAACCATTACATTATTTTGAGTATGATACTATCATCTTGAATGCACGGTTCTCTGTACTTCAGTAGGCACGTAAAGCCATTGGCTCCGTCGGGTTGCATTAGCAGTCGCTAACAACCACTAATACGCACTGGACCCGCGTGGTGAATTATGTCGAGTTCTCTGCCAAACTGGTGCAGCGTGAAAATAACGCAGCATCAGTCACCCTCACCCTGCCGGCCTACAAGGTGCCTTTTCACGCCTCGCTTGAAGGACCCCATGTCATAGAAAGTGTGCTGGTAGACTATTCCATCTTTTGGAAGTGCGACAAAGAAACGAGTCACCAAATTTCTTTGTGCACGATGGAATGTTCGAGACAGTACAGCGGTGACTCCGGAGAGCAGCACGCGTACTCCTATTGCGGAAGGGAGAAGGTGGGATAAGGTCAAAGAGTTCTTTAGAGCACTCGCCGTGGTATAAGCGGTAGAAGACGCTGAGTGACGCTATATCTCTACGCAATCGCAGGGGCTCGACAGCATTAGTGACTTCTGCATTGCCGATAATGCGTATAGCGCGCCGCTGCAATCTGTCCAAGGCATCGAGAAGGTACTTTGCGGAACCGTCCCAGAGGTGCGAGCAATACTCTACACAAGACCGCACCTGTGTCTTGTACAAAAGGCACAATTGATCTGGCGTGAAGAATCGCCTCACCTTGTTCAGGACACCGAGTTTACGTGACGCTGTTTCATCACGGCTTGGATATAGTCCCTTTGGTTGAGATCGCAGCGAATCTTCATACCGAGCATGTTAATACTGCTCTGCAGGCCGAGTGATGTGACTGATCTGGCGTGAAGAATCGCCTCACCTTGTTCAGGACACCGAGTTTACGTGAAGCTGTTTCATCACGGCTTCGATATAGTCCCTTTGGTTGAGATCGCAGCGAATCTCCATACCGAGCATATTAAAACTGCTCTGCAGGCCGAGTGATGTGCCTTGAAGATAGGGAAGGGGTAGGAATGACGACTTTTTTGCCATGAACGCGCAAACCTGTGTTTTCTTGGCATTGAACTCAACAAGGTTATTGGAGCCCCATTTAGATATGAGGTCCAATACCCGATTGAGCTCAATGACAAGATGTACTCGTTTCTCTTCAGTCTCGATCTGCCCAGCCGCTGGGTGACCATTATAACCACCGTGCAACCGTACTATCATCTGCATAGCAATGAATATTTTCAAGTGGAAGCATATCATTGATATGCAGAAGGAACAGCGTGGGGGATAGAACGGACCCCTAAGGGACAACAGCGTTCACTGACATGAACCGCGAAGCGCATCCTTCTGAGAGTACTCGGATTCTACGCTCATGTAGGAAGCCAGCGACCCAGTTGCAGAACTGAGCAGGCAGACCGTATGCCGGGAGCTTGGAGAGAAGGGCTTTGTGCCAGACCCAATCAAAAGCCTTGGCTATGTCAAGGCTAACAGCCACCGACTCGCCACGCTTATCAATAGCCTTACCCCAGAGATGTGTAACGAACGCTGGAAGATCACCCGTTGACCGTTTCGGCGGAAACCCGTATCGGCGATCGTGAATTAAGAGGGGTGTTCTTCTAGGTATATATAGGTAGGTATATATAAGCTGTTTGTTTAGAATACGCTCCATGAATTTTCACAAAACTGAAGTAACGGCTGTTGGGCGGTAATTAGTCGGATCTGGCCGATCTCCTTTTTTTGGAACCGGTTGCACATTAGCATCTCTAAGATTCCGGCACACAACCTGAAGAAAGCGAGAGACGGTAAAGACGAGTTAACACGGGGGACAACACCGCTGCACACATTTTTAAAACTATTGCTGGGATGCCATCAGGGCCATTAACATCGATTGACTGCAGCTCCGCACGTACATCACACTGCCTGATTTTAATATCAGGCATTGTGTGACCACAGTGAGGAATTGTAGGTGGCTGTGCATTGCAGTCATCGATTCGGGAGTTAGCCGCAAAAAGTCCGGCCAGGAGATCAGCTTTCTCCTGCGGCTTGTGAGCAGGACATCTCAGAGGTGACAGCGAGAGCTAGTTCAAAGTCCGTCTGGCTAGCTGCCAGCATCTTATCTGAGTCTGTCGGGTTAAAAACAATGTTAGCATTGTTGTCTTCCGACAGTTAAAGATAAGAAAGAAGAGCAGTTCGTCAGCAGTAAGGATTTCGGGTGAAGGTTGTTCACCTTTCAGTCTATTTGCCACCTACCATCAGATGATATGAATTATGATATATGATGATATTAAAATAAAAAAAAATGAACTTAAATTTGAATTTGAAAGCCAAACGTTACGTTTTGGTTGAATAAAATCTATAATACAGATTATTTAAAAGTTAATATTTTAATTTTATCATCGTGCGCCGGAGTTTTTGTTTGGCATGGCCAAGGTGGCTGCTGCTAATAGCAATTTTATTTTAAGAAACATTGTCATACATTCGGTGGTAGCGGCTAACGATAGAAGGCATTGACTTTGTGTAACGAATACCAAAGAGTAAGTATAATTAATTCCAAGCTTATTTTTTAATACTTGCTTTTGTTAACTACTCATAAAGGTCGCCTAATAATTTATATACTCTACCATACATGTTGACATTCAATAGGACATTATTTAAAGATGTAGTCTATTTTCTCTTTAAACTATTTAAACTGATAATTCTTAGTTTGTTCCTTTTTTATTTTTTATCAAACTTTTTATGATAAAACTGGTATACCACTTTCTTGTCCTATACACATGACAATTGCTATTGTAACACATTTCAAATATAAAAACAACATTAAATAACAATTAAAAATAATACTAAACATTCAAATTCAATTAACATGTACTACCTGGACATCATGTTACTAGAAACACTAAAATAAATCTAACAATGGATACGAAACAAAATAAAAAACACTCATCAGGCAAGCATGCACACAAACTAGGAACGTTTAAATGGCATTGAAATAAAAAAATATAAAATTTAATACTACCATGACCCACATAAAAGGACAAAATCACAAACATTTTATTTGAGACAGAAGAAAGCTAGCTTTGTTCAATTGCTTATTATTGGCAAAAATAATATTCAGCTGGAGAATTACTTTAAAACAATGATCATAAATAAAAATACATGGATTTTATAAAACCATATAAGTATTTGACACGACTTAAAACACAATCAACTACTTTGCTTTCTAATTAGAAGATAAAAGAAGATAAAAGTTGTCAACGAACTCTTAAGTTAAATTATAGTAAAAATAAAAAACAACACCAATAGCATATAAATAAAACTAGCGTCTCCTTTAAAACCAAAACCAGGCACAGTCAAAAGAAGCCAAACGTTCCGAGCGTGGAGCGCTTCTACCTGGAGTGTTGCTGTGTCGCGGGCGGCGGAGAGGGCGCGCGAGACGAGGTCGCCGTCTGCTGCGCCGGCTCCGCGCCGGGGCTGCTGCCGCTGCTGCCGAGCGCCATCGCCAGCCCGCTGATGCTGCCGACACACCACCACGTCACCACAGCCCTAGCCACCGATCAGAGCCGAGCGAACCTGCTCCAACTTCATCCACCCTCGGCAGCAAGGACGAGCGTCTTGCGACGCGGCATGCGAATTTCAGGTTCATTGCGTGTTACGATATGGAAGTCTTAGTCAATGGTAATAGAAAGAAGGCAATGAACAGAGAAGTCGAGCGCCGCGCCTCAAGCCGCTAGTGGTCGTGGCCGAGCGGTAATGAAGTATAGGTGGAAGATGAACATTGGAGCAGATAAGTTGTATGTGCTCTGATCAAAGTATGAATAAACCATTATAAACTAACAATGTGTCTAAAAACTTTTACACATATTTTTATCATTTTCTATCTAACTTAATTAACAATGATGAAACCAAGTTAAATTGTTTATCGATAAATACAGTTCAATACAGTTAATCGGCTTTATGTTGACGTCTGTTACTTGAAATACAAACAGCCGAGCGAAGCAGAGCATTCTCAGCAGGTTAAAACCAATAAGCAGTGATATTCAGTTAGTGGCAAGACATCGGGAGTGTAAGTCAATAAAAGAGGGCACTGGATAAGCAAGCACTATCAAAATTGCGTATAATTCAGGTATCCATTTCGTTAATTTGAAAAACAAGTCGGTAGAACTTAAAAAAAAACAACGAGCTTTACAGTAGTCGCATATGATGTGTAACATTTGACATCTTACCTTTTGAAATCAATATTACAATACAAAATAGATTAGAGAATTAACAATTAGGTAAGTATATTTTTTTACAAATCATAAAGAGAATGCAGTAAATATTCATTAGAAGATATTTGACATATCAAAATGATGACACAATAAGTCACTTAAAATAATAATGTCTTGTTTTTATTAATATTTTAAATGCGCGCTTCCGACTCCGTATATATATTTTTTCAAATCATAAAGAGAAAGAAAGAAAGAAAGAAGAGTAAATACTCATTAGAAGACATGTCACACTGACACATCCTATCTGCCGCGCAATTTATAAATTATAAGTAAAGAACATGTGAACAGTTTCGAGAAAATAGATCGTAATGTCAGCACAGCAAATATCATAATCACAAACACAGTAAGTTGTACTTAATGCGTTCATAAATTGTGCGGCAGTATCAGACTGTTACGATCACATTTCTGCGAAATCACTCCCACAAATATTGCTACCTACAACGGACATTGGGCTTAAAGTGTCGATCACTAGTGGCTGTTACGGATCACACTGTTACATACTTCCGTCCCTTTTCTACGAAACCACTCTCACAAATTGTATATCTATATATACAATTTGCGAAATAGAAGGCGAGCGGAAAGATGTTACACATCAAAAACTAAAATAAACATTGCCAGAACTGATCTTAGATGACAACAATTAATTAACTAATAGAGAGATACGAAAACAATGAACAGGAAGAAATAAATGAAACATTCGATGGTGGTTAGGCTACCGTACAATATTTCAACATCAATAGTAATTACAATTCAGATGTCAGTAAGATTTATGAAGGTATAGCGTAATAAGAGGAAATTGGAGTGGAAGATTCGGCCAGGCAGCCAACAGTGGGCGAGAGCAGGTAATTAGCCGACCATCCACGTCAACGAACTAGGAATACACCGAGTGGACGCATCTGGCGTATGAATGGGACATTCAGATGCAAGCTTTAACGTCGCCAGCCAAAGTAGCCGATTCGCCGCCGGTCTCAAGGCTATTCTATTGTCAACTAAATGAAAAACGGTAATTGTTTTAGAAGCGAATTTGACGTACGTGTAAGATATTTCAGATAATTTAAACATTTTCTGTTATGAAATATGATGTGACAGTTTAAAACTAATTACTCAGGTGACTAAAGTCTACAAGTTGACACTGACCATGGTCCTTACTAAACATTCAAAACTAATCAAATTATGATATTCAATTAGTGACAATTATTTAAGGTTAGCTACTTTATAGAGCGGAAACAGTTCTTTCTTTTTTAATTGAGAACATAATGTCGCGAACACATCTTAATAGGTCAAATTCTTTGTAAAAGCTCGTGTGATACGCATGTTGCCAAAAGCAATTAAATAAGTATTATAATGGGTTGAGTCATACTAGTAGCATTGCTTCTGAGAAAGCATATAAAATTGACTGTATTTTAGTAAGTTTCTGTTTGTCATGGTAAAAAATTATTCTTGTCCAGAAAATTTCCTTACTAATCTTACTTTGAAATAATTATTACCCTGAACAAGAGAGGTCAAACTTTATTTCCGCGTCAGCGAAGTTCCGTCGAATTTTAATAGTATTATAATAAAATTATGTGGTTTTCCGAGTTTGGGTTTAATATCCGTAATTTTTATAAAACTGCCAAAAAGCTAAGGTTAAAAAGGCGTCATGGCGTGATAAGGAAGTTTAAATTTGCAGCTAAGGACAAACGAGCAATCGTCAAAGTTATTTTATTAGTTTTATATAAACGAATATATTTGAGTCGGATTTAGAACACGCTTCTAAAGTAATTTTTATTAGCCAAGAAGACCAAAACTCTACTGACCTTTGTAGAAAAAGATGTATCTACGTATTATGTAAGCCAACGCTCAGTGTAATTAAAACACGTAATATTTTAAAGGTTTTTCGAGAAAGCGTTGCAAATGTAGTAATTATTCTTTATGTGACGTACTTCTTCGAACTGTGATGTAAGTAAAATAAAGAAATATTGCAGTATTAAGGTATTGGCACAAAGCCAAGCCCTGTCTGTGTAGACTTACAGACCTATGGCATAGTGACATTCATAAGTGCTAATTTGTAGTTTAAACTGAATAAATGATTTTGAATTTTGAAAGTCACGACATTTTTAAGATAAACACATATAAAATAAAACTATAGTCGCATACTATCAATTGTTATTTCGCGTAGTAGGTAAATTAAAAATAGATAATACACATGTAACTACTAAATGAGTCTTTGCTTTTAATTCTGTGTAATTGTGCATGTCCTCGCAACGTTCCTAATCCTCGTAAATCTTCAAATATTGTGTATACGTAAGCAACAATGTCTACTACTAAATATACTCCAACAGAGCTAACGCATCGGCAACAGATAATGCATTTGACCTCGTCTAACCCACGTGCGTTCACAAATATACAGAGAAATCGCCATAACATATAACAGTGGTCTATATGGTGCTGACTGCTGACACGTTTTATTGTAAGTTAACGTTCATTATGAATGTTACTTTGCATAGGTGTATATTCGTGAAATTGTATTGGACTGCAGACAAAATAGACAATGTAAGATGTTTAGTGCGCTAAACTGAATGAAACCTTGTGTTTATTGCTTAATAAGAATGCTAGTGTATTTCATATCGATGGTGACAAGGTTATTGGTAGAGCGAAGGTTAGAGCTATTTGGTGATATGATCAGTATCAGAAACTAATTATTATATGAATGAAATTCTACTAGGACCTAATTAAACTAAACATTTCGTGAGGGTTATTATAAAAATGAGCGCTATCTAACACAAGGGTTGAGACAAGAAAACTAAGAGTTACAACTCTATACTGATGCAATATAATAAATAAATATAAAATACCACCAAACGAGGAGATAAATATCCCTTTAAAAACTAAAACAAAACAATGAATGAAAGTTTCAGTAAGTACCAGGCGTCTAGACGGTGGAAACTTTAGTTCAGAATAAATATAAATAATATATGTTCATCAACTTCTTGGTAAATAAGGACAAGCAAACAAACGATGTTGTCATAAAAAACCGTTTGTAGGCCTCAAAAGGCATTTAGAAAACTGCAGTGGATTTTGATACCCGTTTCTTCCCCTTCCTAGTCGCGACAACTATTAATAAAATTAAAATTATTAATTATTGAAATATTGAAACTAACCATAATTTATGTTGAACTCTCTGTAGCCAGGGTTATACGTCGCACAACTAAGTCACATGTGCATCCATTTTGGCACATCACCAAATTGGGTGAGCCATTTCGATATCTCATAGTTAATTACGGCATCTCCTGATAGGCGGTTAATTGATTAACGCTAATTGGAATGACTGGATCTTCAGGCAGTGTTGTGCCAGCTCTTTTTTAAAAAGAGCATAGGACAGAATTGAAAACTATGTAGTTTTAGTAGAATATAATTAATTAAATTTATAAGCATTTTTAATTTAATGTCTTTAGACAAATTATGTAATGTAATAATTATGGAAGGTTCATCAATATGTAGCATCATTACTAAGTATATATTGTGAACAAAAACTGATATTAAACTGTAATTACTAAAAAAAATATCATCATCATCATCATCGTCATCATCAGCATCATCAGCATCATCATTACCATCATCATCATCATCTCAGTCAAAAGACGTCCTCTGCTGGACAAAGGCCTTCCCCCAAGGATCTCTACAACGACCGGCTTTTCTTTTTTATTTGTAAAACAAATGATGATATTTAGAAGTACTTGATAGTTACTATAAAAGGGCAAATGCCCAGCTAAAATATCAAACAGTAAAACTGTAGTAACTACAAAGATCAAAAACGTGAAATACCATAACAAAGGGGTACTATTGTACAGCGGTCAACTTCAGAGCAAGCTACGAAGTGAGATGACATTCGACAAGCGTCAAAGGAACCGATTGTGTAATCATCCAAGCTGTTAAGGCAACAATGGTGCCTGTCAATATAATACGTTGTAAATCATACAAACGGCCGTTTGTGGCGCGTGCGCAGTCGATACTGTGGGTGTAGTAGACACTGCCGATTGTAAACTTTAACCTTAACGCGATAAAGATGATAATGACGCGGGTGGATTTCAATGCAAACAATAAAGTGATAAATAGTAAGGAACAGTCGTCCCTTGTTCCGGAATCACATTCTCTATGACAATTCTCGTAAAGGGTTGCGTTGTCAATAGTAAATAAGTGTCATTATTAATGTTCACTAATAAAAGGCTACTGTTTGTGAGGCAAAACAAATAACTGCATTATTAGAATTAAAAATACACAAGTAGTTGGATAATAAGAACTACTTTCAATGTTCTGTATTGATAATGAGAAATGTGCATACTAACTTTATTAGAAATGAAACAAGCTAACGGATTCTGGCAATTACATACATTAAAATAATAAAGTTAACTGGTAAAAATAGATTAATAAAATATGTAGATGAGAACGACGCCCGAGTATACACGAAATTGTAAACATTTGGTTGATGACAGATTCATCTAAGTTATGTAGACTGAAACGCATTTGCATATATCTTTAAGATGCTCTATATTTACTTGAAGTGATATGTTATGTGCTGAACAAAGACTAGCAGAAGCCAAAGTTATTCAAAGATGCTAAAATTAAATTCTGGCATTCTAAAAGGCTACTTTTTGGGGACAGCGTGAAGGAACTGCGTCTGCTACACCATCCCGCCAGCCGCAAAAGCAGATTATTATAATTTCTTTGCAATATTGTTTATTTTCCACGCGGCTCCAGTCAGGCGCCGAGCTCACCTTGACCGAAGTTTACGAACGGTGCAACAAACCAGCGAAGGCTGACCTTCCGGCTACAAGCGGATTTTAAACAATGCACCAGCACCAGGGCACTGAACAGACGCCGCAGTTCAACAACTATTGGTTTAAAAACGGAACGTGGGCATGCTAATTTCAAATATTATATCCGCAGTATTTGGAAGGCGAATCTTATTACTCACGAATACTCACGATTGATTCAACATGTCGAAAGTAACAAAATGTGAATCAATTTCAAAACATAAATCACAATAACTAATTGACTTTTCTTTTAAGATCGAAGAATTAAAAAGATCCTCTAATTACAAGAAGAAATATCAATGAATACCACCGAACACAAACTATTTTTATTTTACAGTTCGAAGCAGAGGCATATCTCACACGACGACTTTATGGTGGCATAAAACCGTGACTTCTCATCGTATCGCACCTTAAAGCTCGAAGAGGTACGATTAATGAACGATGTTTTGTATTAATATTATTGGGACGGTTTTAAGCTTACAAATAAAAAAAATGGATATGTTACTATAATTTCTTCTGAGCTTTTACATTATATTTCAGAAATTTAGAGCAGTTGCAAGCATTCTTCATTAAGATTATTGAGAATGCTATTGAATGTGGCAACTACGAGCAGACTTTTAGTTTTTCTACAGAATATATCAATTGCCATCGGTGTTAAATGAAAGCAACCAGTACTGATCAAATTGAAGTTGTGACGTTGATTCCGGGTCAAGTTTAAAAACAACTTTTACAACCTGAAAAGGTCAATTCGAAGTTGTAAAGTTGATTCCGGGTCAAGAAATTATGTTTTTACATCAAGCACACGTCATAAGCCTCTAACATTAAACATTATTATGATTACCACGATGATGTAAAAACTAATGTCGGAATCGGATGACAAGACTCTTCGGATGAGCCGACGTATATACTCGTATTTTGCTAATGACTATTGTAATTATTTCCAATTTGTGAAGAAATGATCCCTTACTGAAGACGATTGTCTGATTTATATTCAATTTTGACTCAAATATAACTAGAGTTGCTACTTCCTCCAATATAATGTATAACGTGCCAAGTTCTTGACATATTTGTTTCTAAAACATATATATCTTCTTGTGCTCAAAATAAATGGTATAAAAAATTTAAAACTGACACGGAAATCTCGGATATTATGAGAGTGAACATAAATTTCGACCATTCCAATATGCGCAGAAATTCTCACTTCTGTTAAATGGGCTGTCAAATGGTTTTACAACATCGAAAATAAATATGACCTTCAGAATACGACGACTGGACGATATTTTCGGCTGCGTGCAGAAACTGGTTATGTAGTTCACATGGAGGTATGCGATGTTTATATTTTTGTTTGCTTTATTGGCTAATGCAATGTCGCATTCATTACTGACGATAAAGTAAGTCATAAAGAACACTGCTTATACTACCCCATTATAAATTTTAATTGTACCATTACTTCTACTAAATAATTAAATCAAAATGTCACCACCCACAGCGTCCAAAATTACATTTTTGACGAATCCAGCGCGGGTACATGTAATCACAACTCAGCGGAATCGATAGATTGCTAACAAACACAAAAAGTAGAACATATTTTAAACTGAGCATCTTATACGATTTAGGCGAAAGTAATAAGATTATCCAATATATTTAATGAAACATCTAACATGACGAATCACACCGTCAATTCTTTATACAATACAATAGAAATTGTACTTATGCATGCAATATAGCAAGAACCGGAGAAAAATGTTACAAAAGGATTAAATTAAAACAAATTTTAATGACAAATACAAGTTTCAAAAACAAGATTACTACAATAAATACACAACAAACAGTAATACTAAAATAAAACGCGGAAAAAGGGATCGGACATGTTTACTCGGTAACTAAACACTAATAACATTAGTAAACTGATCCACGGAGGTCGTTTGTTGAACCTTGGGCGTTTTTGGATGGAGGAAGGTGGTGGTAGGGTTTGATACCAACATTATGTACTTTGTAGTTTTTTGTTTTGATGGATGTTATAAAACACTTTTAACAATGTGTGGAGGCGTGAACCAAATAAGGTTAGAGAGCAATAAAAAGGTTGGTCTTGGTTTCGGTTTGCGATAATACTAATGGTACTTAAATAAGTTAGGACGGTTATTCAGATCTATTACATGCTATAACGGAGGTTCCAGATCTAATAAAATAAAAACGAAAGGTAAAATAGTGTCATTAGAATTGATCATTATCTTCTAAAACGTGAAACAACAAAGTACAAAAACGACAACACAATCTAGAATTAGTAAAAAATATATATTCTAAATGCTCGGTCCTTCTTTAATATGATTTCTTTAGGGTTTTGTTAAGACAATTATCGGAAACTTACGTACGAAAATTACAAAATTATCAAACTACTAAAAAAGCGTCTTAAGCGAAAGGACTGGTTTAATTTTGGCAAATTTTCACCTTTTTCGTGGGAAAAGTTGATCAGTACCATTATGTGAACAAAACCTTAGAACATGACAGTAGTATAATATTGGGCATTCTATCCCACCCCTCGTTCGTGTCGGCAAACGTTCGTTTGCCTCCACTCTCTTGCGGTGGGATAGAACACCCAATATTATAAATAGATTTGATATGAACAAATTTTACGTTTCCGTGATGAATGTGCATAAAATCTTAGCTTACAGAACAAATTGCGTGGCAATACTTATCATTGCAGTTGGTATAAAAAGCCGATTTAATAAAAAACAAATCATTTTGTCTACGACGACATCCTGCACAACTATGAAATTTATTAAGCAATCTCAGACGCTTCAGTTAAATATTGTTTGCCCGGACAACGAGGTAGTTGCTAACCGACATGGGAACCTTCTTCCTAATTCTATTAGATGTATTATTTGTGGTCCATCAAACTGTGGAAAAACAAACTTAATCATAGGACTGTTATTACATGAAAATGGTTTACGTTTTAAAAATGTATATGTGTACTGTAAAACACTGTACCAACCCAAGTATACTTTCTTAGAAAAGGTTTTTCATTTAGTTCCAAATATTTCGTTTGCTAAATATCAAGACAATGAACTAATTCTCAGCCCACATGACGCTAAACCACATTCAGTAATAATTTTCGATGATGTTGCATGTGAGAATCAAACGAACATGCGTGATTATTTTGCCATGGGTAGACATAAATTTATAGATAGTTTTTATTTGAATCAAACGTATAGTAAAGTTCCAAAACAATTAGTAAGAGATAACGCAAACCTTTTAGTATTATTCAAACAAGATGACGTAAACTTGCGTCATGTATATGATGAGCATGTTGGTACTGATATGACATGGACAGATTTTCGAGAAATGTGCTCAAAAATTTGGAATAATCCATACAATTACTTAGTAATTAATAAAGATTGTCCAATAAATAAAGGTTGTTACAGAATGAACTTTGATACCTTTGTTGATTTTGAAAAATGAATTTAATAAAAAGGTATCAAAATGATGATCGTTTTCATTTTATTGATACAACAAGGAAACATAACACGTATTCTAAACATCAATTTTAATTAAAATGGAAAAAGAGTTAAAAGCTAAGGTTGTTCAAGCTGCAGAAGCTGTCAAAAAGAAAGTAAAAGAAATGCGATCGATGGAATCTTATAATGAAAAAATGATGGACACAGTTTTTCAACCCATTACAAAACCTCTTCATCAAATGATCCATGATAATAAACAATCAAAGTTATCAAATGAATCTAAGGATAATTCCTTTGTCATAAAAGATGATATCATAAATGATGAATCACAGGACCAACACTACAAAAACATAAAATCTACACTGCACCTTCAAGGAGACGGTTCGGATGAAGATATTAATGAAGACTTAAATAAAAGTATTACAAGCAATAGTTCATTTAGAACCGTTGAGTCGCTGCAAAGTCCTAGTCAAGACACCTCATCTTGGTCGTTGTCATCTGAAATGTTTGAAGATGTTCCTTTTGGAGTTAGAAAAGAACGTGGAAAGCTATTCATAGGAACATCACGTGTAAACGTTCACGACGATAAAATTTATATAGCGGGTCATGTGTATAGAAAAACACCTGGCTTAAATGAACTTTTATTTAAAAAAGTACCTGATTTAGATATAGTAACAGGAAAAGATGAACAAGCATATAAAGAAATTTTGATAGAAACCAATGCTCATCGACGAGATTATGATCCGAATAAACCGATTAAGACAAATAGAGGTCGGAAGTATTTGCATATAATTAAACCGCTTTTTAAACTACGCAAACCTTCTACTTCGTCTGTTTCATCTTCTAAAAGTACTGCAGACCACGTAAGCGAAGGGGAAGGATTAATTCTTATGAAGAAATTTAAAAAGAATACTGATTTTGTTTATTGGGATGATCCTAATGAGTTAGTTGAAAGATTAAAACTGTTAATAGCCTCTAGAGATGCTGGGAACACTGGATTAGATAACGAAGTTATTTCTATCATTGAGGAATTACGAGAAAAGGGCATTATAAATTGACAATCGCAACTCTTTCTTTTTATTTATAAACCTTTCTTTAAATGAAAAGGATCTCTTAAAAATGAATATTGACAAATTCGGGCAACATGTTCACAAAAGATTACGTTTCTCAGAAATATTTGATTACAAGGAAAACTCTTTAGTGAAATCAGAAAATGGAAATTATGACTTGCAATCATCGCGATTAACTGGTGTTGGAGAACCTATTTCACCGGATGATGTTGTAAATAAAAAGTATGTCGACGAACAGTTATTAAATTTATGTTCAAAGGACGAAGTGACAGTATTGTTGAATTCGATAAAAGCTGATATCTCAGAAAGAATTAGGCAGTTGGAAAATAAATTCGGTGGTAAAGACTTCTTAGTTCGCAATAAACAAAATGATAAAGCAACAGATAGTAAAAGAAATACATAGATCAGCTCGCAAAAATTTTGATCGACGATGTGTTAAGCTCAAAGGAATAAATGATTTATGGCAAGCTGACCTGATTGACATGAAGTCGTTAAAAAAGTATAATAAAGGATTTACGTTTATTTTAGTTGTGATAGATTGTTTTACCAAATATGCGTGGGCTGTTCCATTAAAGTCAAAATCAAGAGAAGAGGTTGTTGCCGCATTTAATAATATTGTAAAAACAAGTTGCAAACATCCGGTCAACTTACAAACCGATATGGGAACTGAATTTTACAATAAATCGTTTAAAGAGCTTATGCAGTCACTAAACATAAATCACTATTCATCGTACTCTACAAAAAAAGCATCTATTGTTGAAAGGCTGATAAGAACTTTAAAAAGTAAATTGCATGTAGCGTTCAGTTATAATGGCAGCTACGAGTGGTTGGGAAATACTTTAAAAGATGTTTTGAATACTTATAATAATAATAAACATAGTGTCACAAAATACAAGCCAGCGGATGTAAATACTATAAATGAAGCTAGTGTTAGAAACAATATTAAAAAGTTCAATAACAAGTTCGTTAAAACACAAAAAAGTATATTGAAAATTGGTGACTTTGTTCGAATTAGTAAATATAAAAGCAGTTTTGATAAAGGTTATACACCAAATTGGTCCGCAGAATTATTTACAATTAAAACAGTTAATAAAACTTCTCCAGTTACTTATCAAATACAAGATCAAAGAAAACAACAAATATTAGGATCATTTTACAAAGAGGAATTACAAAAAACAAACCATCCTAATGTTTACTTAATCGAAAAGATTTTAAGGAAAAAAGACAACAATTATTTCGTCAAATGGTTGGGACTTTCTGATCAAGAAAACAGTTGGGTAAACAGCAGCTCCATCATAAAATAATATAAATATCCTAGTTTGTAGTTTGCAATCATTACATAAAAGAATATGCAAGGAGGAGGACTAGTTAATAATATAATTGACCGTTTACCATTTGAACTTCATTTACCAGGTTATAACTATTGTGGTCCAGGTACAAAGTTGAAACAAAGATTGTTAAGAGGCGACAAGGGAATCAATAAATTGGATGAAGCTTGCAAATATCACGATATTGCGTACCTAAACACTGACTTAGCTAGCAGACATAAAGCAGATACCCAACTGTTAGATATGGCTAAGAAACGATTACATTCAAAAGACGCTGGCAAACGCGAAAGGTTAGCTTCATGGATAGTTGGTAAAGTTATGAATGCTAAACTGAAAACGGGCTCAGGGATCAAAAAGTTTAAGACCGTTATATCTAAAATTCATTCACACATTAAAAAATTAAAACCGAAAAATCATTCAACAGCAATTAAATATGCATATGAAGCCGCGAAAAAGTGTTTTCCTAAAAACTGTCACTTTCGTTTACCACGAATAATACCAATTCCCAAGACAGGAGGAATTTTACCACTGATACCTATATTTGCGGGTCTGTCTGCTTTGGGTGCATTAGCTGGAGGTGCGGCTGGTGTGGCAAAAACCGTAAACGAATATAAAGCAGCTCAACAAAATTTGAAAGAATCAGAACGCCATAACAAATCAATGGAGGCTATCGCAATAGGTAGAGGACTTTACATCAAACCATATAAAAAAGGCAGCGGATTATTTTTGAAAAGTTCAAAAAACTAACTTTTAAGCTACCCAGTCGTGCTCTTACGAATATTGATATAATTAAGCATGCTGTCAATATCCCATACTTTCGTGGAGTTTATATGAGAGATAGTTTGCCAAATAAATCAAAACTTATAGAATGTGGAATCGTTAATTTAGACGATTCCAACAATAATGGCACACATTGGGTAGCTTACGTAATAATTTATAACTATTGTGAATATTTTGACAGTTTTGGTGATTTGAAACCTCCTACAGAACTGGTAAAATATTTCGGCTGCCGTGATATTTATTACAATTATGTACGATATCAAAAATATGATAGTGTAATCTGCGGACATTTATGTTTAAATTATTTACAGAACTTTTGGAACAAATATAATATATATTAATAAATTAATTGTTTCATTCAATCATTTCCAAGATGTCTTTCACGCTGTCCATATCTGGAAAAAGTTCTATTTTAACAACAAACTATACTCCTACTTTGGAACTCGATGGTGAATATGAATGCGCTTTGCTTCACTTTTCTACTTTTAATTCTATACCAAATATCACCAAAAATAACAATAAATTTCATTATGGCATTAACGAAGTTGTTGAAATTCCTGAAGGAGCATATGAACTCCAAGATATATATGACTTTCTAAAAATGAAAGTAAAAGATTGTATTTTTAAATTATATTGCAACAACAACACACTCAAAACGACTGTATTTTGCACCAAGGATATTCATTTTGAAAAGCAAGGATCCATTGGAGGTTTATTGGGTTTTGATAAAGTACCTTTAAAAAGCCATAAATTACATGAATCATTACTTCCAGTCAACATTTTATCAACGACCGTGGTGCGGATCGAATGTGACATTATTAACGGTTCATATATAAATGGAAAATCAAGTCATACAATACATGAATTTTCCCCAAATGTGCCTCCTGGTTATAGAATAATAGAAATTCCAAAGAACACCATCTATTTTCCAGTTAATAGAGACACTATTACTAGTATCAGCATAAGAATATTAGACGTAAATAATAATCTCGTTGATCTTCGTGGTGAGGAAGTAAATCTGTACCTACATTTAAAGCAACATGATAGACTACAATAAATATGCCATACCCCGTTATCAAAATATCAGTGGTAAAAAAGCAGTCCAAAATACCACACATTCCCGTGCTAAAATTAGAAAATTAACAGCAGAAAATAAAAAATTCCTAAAATTAATTAGACTGATAAAATGAGTATTTTAAATATAACTAATCCGCCTGTTTACGATAATTCAATAGAATGTATAGAAACTCATTCGTACAAGCCTTACATAACCAGCTTTAATAGGAACGATGAAATAAGAATCCCTATAAACCAACAAGACTTATACATTCTTCCAAGTGCAAGTACCTTGTATATAGAAGGTGTGGTAAATGTTATGAAGAGCGACAACAAGGAGAGAGCACAATTTTTTCAATTCACCAACAATCCTCTTATGTATTTATTTCAAGATATTCGTTATGAATTAAACGGTGTAGAAATAGACAAAGTGAAGAATGCCGGAATAACCACCACTATGAAATCATTATTGTCCATGAATGACTCCGAAGCCAAGGTATCTAAAGCATGGGGTTGGGACTTACATGGTATCAAAAACAACATAATGGGACATTTTTCTGCATCCATTCCACTTAATAAAATATTGGGATTTGCAGAAGACTATAGAAAAGTTATTGTGAATTGTAAACATGAGCTTGTACTACTACGAAGTAACACGGACCTCAACGCAGTGAAACTCAATACCAACGAAACAGTGCAAAGCATAGAAATACATAAAATAATTTGGCGCGTACCTCATGTGAAAGTATCCGACAGAGAAAAAATTAACTTACTTAAAGTGCTTGAAAAGGACAGAGCTATTCAATTAGCGTTCCGGAACTGGGATCTATACGAATACCCTTTGTTACCAAAGACCACAAAACATACATGGTCAATTAAAACTTCGACACAAATTGAAAAGCCAAGATACGTAATTCTTGGGTTGCAAACTAATAGAAAAAATGATACGTCTAAAGATATGTCGCAATTTGATCATTGTGATGTACGTGATGTCAAAGTTTATTTAAACTCCACATATTATCCATACGAAAGTTATAATACCGACTTTGCAAACCATAATTCTTCCTTAATATATGAACAATTTGCAAACTTTCAACAGTCTTACTATGGACGTCAATCTAGTTCGTTGTTGAGTGCTCAAGAATTTAGAGATATTGCTCCATTATTTGTTATAGACTGCTCAAGACAAAACGACAACATAAAAACAGGACCAGTCATTAATATCCGCTTAGAATTGGAGAGTCATAAAGAGATACCAGACCACACAGCTGCATATTGTTTAATTTTAAATGACTGTATGGTAGAATACAAACCTCTTAGCAACATTGTTCGGAAGATATCATGAACTCAGTTATTTTTGTTGATATTCAAGGATTTAAAGACTATCAAAATCAATTTATTATCAAGGAATTTGCATTATCTACAAAGGAGTTCACCCAGGTTTTCTTGATAAAACCTCCATATCCGTACTCAAAATTAACTACGGACGAAAAAAAGAGTGTAAGATGGATCGAGCGTAATAGAGGTATTACTTGGAGTCAAGGTAACATTGACTATAGAGAGTTCAAGAGATTAATATTTCCAATTTTACAAAATAAAACAATTATAATGAAAGGTCTTGAGAAACAGAAATGGATTAAGGAGTTATGTGAAAACTGTGTTTTGGTAGACATTGAAGATAAAGGTAGCCCTAATTTTTCAAAATTGTACATGTCATTTTGTAAATGTGAATCTAGATTTACTTGCTTAAGCCATAATAAAGAGTGTGCTCTTAAAAACGTTATCTGTATTAAAAAATGGTATTTAAATAATTGTTGCTAAAATTGTAAATATATTGTTTTTAAAATAAATAAATAAATAATAATAATAATTTTAATTTGCTATTTTTTTCTGTTCTTTGTTAAGTTTAGTTAAGAATGTTTCTTTTTGTTGTGTATATATTGTAATGTTATGTTTATAAAATTAAATGTTATCATTAATAAATAAATTTATTATAAATATTTTTTTTTATTTCAACGTCTAAGTTGTAGGATCATTCAATAAAACAAAGGACATACATTTTATATTTTTATTTTAAAATGACATAACTTAAATACAAAACTAACATAACTATAACTTTAAAAATTAACTTTACTTACATATTTTTATAAATTAGTATCACATATTTTTTTACTTATACTAGTTATCAATTGTTCCGTATGTTCCATTATAGGGTTAAAATTGTCTGTAACAACATACTGAACACTGCATAGTACTTTTTCATATACACCATCACTTTGCACGGCACTGTTGTTCTCCAAGTCCACGATCTCCACCCTGATGAGGCGAATACCTCGTCTGGGTTCACTGCTGTATACATATGAGGATGCATTTTGCATGCAAGGTTTCTTTGGCGGTGCGTGGCTTTCTTGACTGCAGCGTTTTGTCCTCCTTTTCTTTGGTTCCCGTTGTAGTTTGGCTAGCTCCGGGTACACTTCGTCAAAGTCAGCAAGAGGGTCTTGAGCATGTTGTTCAAACAAGTTATAAGATGACTCCATATCTGTCGGTTCGTTTTATTATGGTATTATTTGCGTAAAATCGTGTTGTAGTCTCAATGGTCGACTATTGAATGACAGAAATGATTTAAAATCTAATTACTTCAAAAGAACATGCTGAATTTGTATTAAATGCAAACACGTGCATTAGTAAAAATTATTCATGTTCATACATGATTGTGTAAGTGCATAGAAAGCATTTACAAAATTGAAGAGTCTTGTTTCATTGACTTCGTGTTATTTACGTCATCTAATGCTTATTTAACAAAAAACATGTTCGTATAGTCACTAGCAAAAATATGTAAACAATTTCTAACTCTTAATACAATGAAATAAATATCAAAGTGTTAACATATCAATGCTCATGACTGTACTGAATGTTAAATGTAATATATGAATATGGAGCATAACATAATTTAATATTTTATAGTAATAATAGTAAACAGCCTATACTTGTCCTACTGCTGGGCAACGGCCTCCATCATTGGAATCAAGTCATCGCTACAAGTGATGGGTAATGGCATAATCACCACGCTTGCCAAATGCGGGTTGGTGATCACAAACACTGGCTATAACACATCTTGCCAGATTTGGGAATTGAACCCGGGACCTTCGGGTATAGGGCCGAGGGCTCTGCCACTCGGTCACCGAGGCGAATTTAATATTTTAATGATAAAATATTTACTAAGGTACTTTAGGTAAATATTTCTGAAAACTATTTACTCAAATTTATTAGATTGTTATGAAATAAAACACGTAAGTCTGCAAGTATGTAAATTTTATTTTAAACATTATACATAAAACTTATTCTAAACAACATTAAAATAACTATATACCATTAAAATAACTATATTATATATTTCTATTATATATCTAAAACTTACACTAAAACAACCTATAATTAAGAGACGCTTTATAACCAATCGCAAGTAAACATAATATCCAAACATTTACAGTATGTCAGAACTTCCCCAAGCAATTGTTGATATTTTGTTAGACGATATCAGTCTTTTGTCATCATTACCAGAGAGCGCAATTTTATTTACATCTCTGGTAAATATTTCATGTCTGATAGATTTAAATAGTTTGTTCTTTTTACGTATTACATTCTTGTTGAGGAGCACTGACTCATAATCCATCATGTTTAAATCACGAATAACGTAAGATTTGACACCTTTTGCTTTTTTTATAACTTTGTCTAATGTTCTTACACAATAGAGTTTGGATCGCAAACCAACGAAATCTGATATCAATTGTCCACTCATTTCATCTTTAAATAACCCTGGTACCTTTTTATTTATTAGTGGCAAATCGAATTGATTATTATTACTAAAGTTACTTGTATCAAAGTATTTCAAAAAAACATTTTTAAGATCTTTATAAAAATCTGAGGTATTAATGATGTATATGAAGCTATCGGTATCTGTGTAACATAGTTGTACTCGTTGATCATAAAAAGGTTTAATTATATTATAATGAAAGTGATACATATGAGATTTAGATAATTCTAGTACGGTAAAACCGATATAGATTGGTTTATCTAAAATAATTTGATCTGGCTTCATTTGAACGGCCACTAAATTGTTGGTAAATATAGATACGCTATGAAAATGAGGATTAGCAATCAGTTTGCTAGCACTCAATCTTTTTTTAGTTTTATTACTAGTATCAGTCCAGTTATTTACCAAATGTACGTTTACTCTAGCCTCGTTGTTTTCTAGCGTTTTACCAAATACAGAATTATTAAGAAGTTTAAAAAAATCTTGCTCAAAGACCGATTCAGCTTTTTGACGCAAAGATGTATTTAACTCAATATATTTTTTAAGATACGCACTTTGTCGAAATGTAATTGCGCGATGAATTTTGCGCAGCAATAGTCCATGCTCTAAACATTTTTTTAAGTGAACGTAGTGAACTACATAGTTATATTTGTTATATAAATTAGGTATCAGTTTACTGTTTTTACCGCCAGGTGGAACGCATTTTTCAGGACAAAATGGCAAATCATTATGGGTACGATGCAAGGATATAGGATAATGCAAATCGACTTCGAGTATGTAACCATACTCCGCATCGTCGTTCACTTCTAAAATATTTAACGCCATTACTTCACAGTTATTTAAAAATCTAAAGTTAGAATAGGGTAGGTACTGACTCATACTGTATCCATATAAATTATTACAATCTAAGTAAACTAAAAAGGAGTCTTCATTAGAGGAATCATAGTCAGGCATATATTTGTTGTTCGCCTTGGCGTATCTATGAGAACACATGCATACTCCACCTCTTATTCCCTTTTGAATCATACGGATCATTGACAAATCGTCAAGCAGCTCAAGCTGAACACCCGTTTTTAAAAGCATTGCGTCGAATGATAGACTCGGTGCAGTTACATAAAATGCAGGATCAAGTTGATAGTGACGTTTACATGTTTTGCGGAATTTTTCAAATATATCAGACAATAAAAGTACATCTGTTTTTAGATACAAGTCGGTATAGTCACCTAAATCCTTTATTCTAAACATTGACCAAACAGCTTGAGCATGTTTATAGTCGTTTTCAGAAATATGTTCATTTATAAGTGAGTTAAAGAAACTTGATTTAGGTGGCAATGCATTTTCCGAATAAGAGCTCCAATTATTCATGTAATCGTAAGGATAAACTCCTTTTCTCGTTAATAAATCAAACTGAATGTCATTAGAGAAATGAGAGCGTAAGCAGTGAAAATCATCCTTCTTCATAGTTTTAGCTAGTTTGTCCAGACTGGTTCCTAAAAATTTAAATGAATCTGTGAAACGTAGTTGTATAAACTCATCATTGATCACGGGTAGAAACTTTATAAACGATATATAGTTTTCCTTCGTTTTCGGAATTACTTTTACTTTACCGGGCATTTCCCCTAATTCTTTTATAAAAAGGTGACAATCATAACCTGATAAATTATGAAAAAATATTGGTAGAAATTGAGGTGTTTTGTATCGTAAATTACAAATTTGATGAGCTGCGCCGCGATAACGACCTGATATATGACAATGGTCGCGTACTTTGTCATGCCAAAGAAGATGACTACATATATGGCATTTTATGGCTTTATCAAAATTTTCCGCATCTAGATCAGTAAAAATCATTGGTTTAGCATTGCTTAACATCTTATGAATATTTCTCGCCTGATTATTTATAAGTTTTATAAACTTGGTAACACAATCTTTACCGCGATAAGTTACGAATTTATTCTGCGTTGCATCATAGGAACAAACAACGTTGTATGCAAAAGCGACTGGCACGTGTCGCTGTAGGTCGGTAGTGCTCGCCAGGCTCGGATCGGGTTCACAACCCGATACTGGTTGTAACATAGTCTCAAAGTCTGCGTATATTACAAAAGGTATATTTTGTTTGCGATCAAAGTTTTTAAATTGTAAAACAGAACCTTTTCTAGGTAAAACAGTAACAACTCCTCCGCACACGTGATTATTAAGCTCATCTTCAGAAGGAAAAAATATTAAACAGCTATCACAAAAAAACAAAGAGCCATGATGTTTAGTTATTTGACTTCTAACGAGACGACCTAAATTTTTGATTAAACAATAATGAGATAAGCCATCCTCATCTATAAGTAAAAGATGAATGCGCTTACTATTTTTATGATGATTTTCTGATTTATATAATGGACCTGTAATAAACTTATTATCTTTCAAACCATAAACATATATACTAATTTTAGTATTATTTTTCTCAAATATACTAATATCAGAAAAACTCATTGGAAAACAAATATCGTTTGTATTAAGTACATGTTTATAATGCGGATAGGACGATACGCGCTCAGGGTGTTTGTCGGTCGGGTAGAGGGCCGCGATAACACACCACAAGAAACAATCTTTATCTTTATTGCGAATATTAAGGCAGGCTCTTTTATTTTTTATAAACTTTGGTAAGTCTATAAAAGAAGATCCACTAAGTGGTTGAAACTTATTGATATTTATTTCAAAATGTGAGTTATGCATTAGAGACCAGCCACTGTCTCTTTCTTGAAATTCTTCAATATTTTTTCTTAAAGAAATCACAATAGTAGAGTAAAGTTTATTAAAATTATAATTTAAATGGATTGGATAGTTTTTTGTTGCAAACGACTTCATTTCCTGCCTATCATCCTTAAACAATAGAAACATTGCAAAAAGTTCAAAGTTAACTTTAACACTAGTATGAATTTTCAATGATTGGTCTATAAGAGATTTTACCCTGGAGCGCATACTATTGAAGAATGAATTTAAACAATAGAATTCATTATCTTCGGGAGCTACAATTCTGTAAGTAGCAATGCGGCCGCGAAAGGCTGACCTCACTATTTGCACACCTTCGCAATACGCTGTGCTGCTGTTGTTCTTGTGACTGTTACTTCGTAAGTGTCCTATCCATCGTCTTTTATCTACTGTTACACTACAAGATGAGCAAAAAGGCATAATTGCTTACTTACTCACAAACGTAAAAATATTTCTGTTATTAATCTATATGGTCTATAATTAATGTAGGATATTATGAATTTGTTTTTTAGTTTAATAGCGTCTCGTTATTAAACCAACATGTATAGTAACTAAAAGTAAATACTATAAAAGATAGCCAAAACAAATCTTATTATCTTACTAAATATTACTCAATAGTTATAGCCTTAATTAGTCATTTATCGTTAAAAAAAGAAGGAATACTATTATCAAATAAAAGATTAGCTTCTTTCACGAACCGCTGCAGGTGTTTCCACTGCGTCGAGTCGCTCTCCAGCTGACAGTTGAGTCGGAGCAACGCTTTCTTCCAGCGCTCGTCTGCACGGCTGGCCTCGGCGTCCTCGCGGTGGTATACCTTCAACTCCACGTAGAAGTCGCCGACGGTGGAAGCGAGCCGGCGTTGGGATCCGTTTGCCACTCTGTTACTGATGTACGATGGCAATGTAGATGGCTTCGTCTCCTCGACTAGTACGTCTTCGACACATAGACCAAATACGTCTACAGGTTTAGATTTCTTGTTAGAGTTTCTGAAAAAAACAAAATAAAACTATAACAATTGCTATTATTGGTATAAGTAAACCTTACTAGGATTCGAACCCACCTCGTAGGTACTAGCAATCACATAGAAACAAACATTTACATAAATTATTTTACTCAGGTTGAAAAGTAAAATACTTTTATTTAAATTTTATACCATCACTTTTCTTTAAAATTATCATTTTTAGCTAATAACCCACATAACTTACATTTCTATAATATTCAAATCTTTAGATAAAATTAAAAGTATTTAATTGAACAGACTATTCGACACATAATAATAACACATGTTCCTTTGAATGTTATGAATTTATAAAGAGTTACAAAGTTACAAGAGTTACAAAGAGTTTAATTTTATTATGATTATTTCAAACAAAAGAAACAGAAATATTTACCTTTCGGAGTTGTTGGTGCTGCTGGTCTTACGCTTAGTAGCAGAGGACGAAGCCGCGGTCTTCTTCGCGATCTTCTTCGCGGTATTAGCAACTACTTTCTGGAGAGCAACGGATTCACACTCGGAGTCAGACCTGAAAGTAAAAACATTGATTTGTAAGTAAACTTTATATTTGAATCCAATTAGAATATCCACAAAATCTAAGATAAATCCGTATCTTGAAATTTGTATCAGTTTGAACAGATAGTTTAACTCACTTGTATTACAATACCAACAATTACATTGCAAAAAATGACATACATACATCATCATCATCATCATCATCATCATCAGCCTATAAACGTCCCACTGCTGGGCACAGACCTCCCACGGGAACAACAGCACGTGGGGATATTGGGCCATAACCCACCACACTAGCTAGGTATGGTACTGGCTGGGTATCTTCCACACAATTAGATCAGTAAAAAACGTTTATAAAATAATACTTACTAACATTTTTTATAAGTCTTCAAAGTTGTAGTTTCCAACGAAAATAGAGCAAACCTCAAGGTTATACAGCAGAGCTCAAAGGCAGCGAACAGCGAGTGGCAGCGGTCTTGAGTAGGTACTTGATGCACAGAGTGTTGGTGAATGAAAAGAATAACGTTCAAATATTCCGAGTTTTTATTAGAAAAAAATGCTTCACTATCAGTTTTCCATATTTATTAAAAGGACGTAACTCCACTTTTTAATTATAGTTTGCAAAATAATCCTACTTGCTTATCCATTACGATTTATAAATATCATAAACGGAACACATTCAACACCTTTCAACTAATAGTAACAAAAAAACACAATTTTAAAATATAGAAACAATTTGTATCATCATCATCATCAGCCTATAAACGTCCCACTGCTGGGCACAGACCTCCCACGTGAACAAATAGCACGTGGGGATATTGGGCCATAACCACGCTGGCCCAATGCGGGTTGGTGGGTTAAATCAATTTGTATGATTATTTTATATTTTTTATAATGTGTGTTGAAACCATCTGAAAACATACACATTTTAAAGAGAAAAGAAAATTACCAGATTTAATTTAGAAAAGGAAAAATTCTTAGTTAACTTACCGGGAATCAAACCCTGCCATCATTAGACCATTAATCGAACATCATGTCTATTTCGCAAATGTAGTTGTAAGATTTATGTGTTTATTTGTGGGGCTAGGTCACTATTTATCATTGTTATAACCGCCTCTGTGGTGTAGTGGTTAGATGCAAAGGTCGGACTCAATTTCTAGCATATTATTGTACTCGATTTGGTTAGCAGTAATATTTATTGTAAGTACGCCAAACAAGCTACCGCCATCTTATCTAAGTCTGTTGTTATTATGATAACAATACTAGTAACGTGGTTGATAGTATAATATTAATTTAAGTTCCATTATTTTGATAACATTTTAATTTTATAAGTATTTTTGTAAATAACAATAGTAAAATTATCAAAATAATATTGTACCCAATTATATGGAATAAACAAGTGACGCCAGGTCATAATATTAACTTGCTAAAATATCATTTTTCAGTTAACGGATGTCGGCGAAGTTCCATCGCTTTAATGCTTAACTTACATAAAATAGAGACCAACACATAATCTTGTAACCCAGTACAGGCTATGATATAATATATCAAAAAGCATCGTAATCACATTTACTTACGTTTGAATATCAATATATTTAAAATTTACGTACACAATATGTGTTTTAAAAAAAAAAAACAAATTCTCGCAAACATTCATAACATTTCATTCAGATAATGAAATGAAAATTATTATTTCGGTAACATACATATTTGTAATAAAAACATTGTTGAAGTCATCTTTTGAGTACATACAAATACTTGTGACAGATGACTTCGTTTCTTCATATGTATGTGTGTATGTGTGTGTGTGAGCACACTTAAATATCACTACATTCTTAATGTCATAAAAATGTATCTTAATTTATTATAGCTCATCAAAGAACACAGCCTTTATTATTATTATATGTCGTCAGCAATACAATTCAATAACACCCGATTCTTCATTATATACTACGCTGCAAAAAAGTTGTAACATGTAAAATTGTATGTGTTGTGCAATGAGGTATGGTCTAAGTAACAGAACAAATACGAACAGCCTAATTTAATATTAAGGTGAACATGTATGCAATACATCAATGCAGTTGTTTTTTAGTAAATTAGTCTAAGAGTTTATTTGCATTGGTAACTATAACTAAATGAAATGAAAATTTTATTATTTAACTAGCTTTTGCCCGCGACTTCGTCCGCATGGAATAGTGACTTCCGGCAGATTTTTGGTTCTTCCCACATAGTTCCCGTTCTTGCGGGATTTTCGGAATGGTCGAGTTCCCGCATAATTATCGCGGACTGTTTTTTAGATCATTAAAAGAGCTATTATTCTTTAATACATATTTTTTGTGTATCTTGAACCGTTTTCAAGGCGCACGCAACGGAAGGCTTCAAAGATGAAATAATTTCTCCCGTTTTTTACACATTTACCACTATATCTTTGCTCCTATTGGTCGTAGCGTGATATTATATAGCCTATAGCCTTCCTCGATAACTGGACTATCCAACACAAAAAGAATTATTCAATTCGAACCAGTAGTTTCGGAGATTAGCGCGTTCAAACAAACAACCTATCTGATGACTTGTTGCTAAAAGTGGCTTCAGCATGACATAATTGTTACCTGTCGCTCTGTCTATCCCACTTTATAATTATTTGTTAATCGATTTTCATTCTCCTCCGTAATTAAAAAAATGGTTACCGGGTTAATCTCAAACTCCGCAGACAACTTCAGAAAATACTAATTTTAGCTACTCTGAGGACAATAGAACGAAAAAATTATACTAATATTTCATCAACATCAGCCTATAAACGTTCCACTGCTGAGCACAGACCTCTCACGTGGACAATAGCACGTGAGGATATTGGGTCATAACCCACCACGCTGACCCAATGCGGTTGATGGGTTTTAGCGACTATCATCTTACGACAACAACCGAGACCAACGGCTTAACGCACCTTTGCACGGAGGAGCTCAAGATGTTTTAAATTTGATTACCCATCCAGCGACTCAGCATTGCGAAAGTTGCTTAGCGAACAAGATCGCAAGCCGAACGCGCTAGCCGCTGCGCTATCGTGCTACTATACTAATATTTAAATAATAATTTTTATATTTTCCAAACAAAAGATTGGAGGCGTTTGGGAATAACCCGTATTAAAATTGTTTTTGTCAGCATTGAAATGGGAAGTAGTCGAACTCGTAGGTAACGTGTGTGAGTGTGTGTGTAGTGATTGCATACGTTGTTGTTGGTGGGATTGATATAAATAAGGTAACTAATAATTCCCTGCACAGTTGTCTGCATTGACTTAGATCAAAAAGCACAAGTGTTTATCTATTATGAAAACCTTGAAAATGTGTTGAGTAGATCGGAGACGATAAAGACAATTGGCAACTGATTCTAATCAAAATACACAAGTGTTTTCCTATGGGTCGAGGTACTACTTTGACAAATGTTATTCATAGTACTAACTTATTCGGGGATCCAGTCCTGGGAGACCAGGAGCCCCATCCAGTTTAAGTTGTGCTGTAATTCCATGTTGTTAAAAACCTTTGCATCTAATAGACGAAGACCTTGAAAATGTGTAAAGTAGATCGGAATCATCGTATACAAAACGAAGTTTGATTGAAAAACACAAGTGTTTTCCTATGAGTCAAGGTTCAAATTTAACATATGTTATTCATAGTACTAACTTATTCGGGGATCCAGTCCTGGGAGACCAGGAGCCCCATCCAGCTTAAGTTGTGCTGTAATTCTATATTGTTAAAAACCTTTGCATTCAATAGACGAAATCCTTGAAAATGTGTTAAGTAGATCGAAGTCGTTGTATACAGAAATTTTACTATTACAAACTGGATTGGTACGACCAAACTGGCTGGAAAGAATCTTGAGCAATCAGCCACATGTTTTAAAAATCATTTTAAAACCATGTGAAGATTTCGTTTCCAGGTACCTATATTTAAAAATCTTAATACGATGGTACGACCAAACTGGCTGGAAAGAATCTTGAGCAATCAGCCGCATGTTTTAAAAATCATTTTAAAACCATGTGAAGATTTCGTTTCCAGGTACCTATATTTAAAAATCTTAATACGATGGTACGACCAAACTGGCTGGAAAGAATCTTGAGCAATCAGCCGCATGTTTTAAAAATCATTTTAAAACCATGTGAAGATTTCGTTTCCAGGTACCTATATTTAAAAAATCTTAATACGTGGTACCACCAAACTGTTTGGAAAAAGTCTTGAGCAATCAGCCACATGTTTTAAAAATCATTTTAAAGCCATGTGAAGATTTCGTTTCCAGGTACCTATATTTAAAAATCTTAATACGATGGTACGACCAAACTGGCTGGAAAGAATCTTGAGCAATCAGCCACATGTTTTAAAAATAATTTTAAAACCATGCGAAGATTTCATTTCCCGGTACCTAAGATCGGAGTCATCGTATACATAATGAAGTTTGATTGAAAAACACAAGTGTTTTCCTATGAGTCAAGGTTCAAATTTAACATATGTTATTCATAGTACTACCTTATTCGGGGATCCAGTCCTGAGAGACCAGGAGCCCCATCCAGCTTAAGTTGTGCTGTTATTCTATATTGTTAAAAACCTTTGCATTCAATAGACGAAATCCTTGAAAATGTGTTAAGTAGATCGAAATCGTTGTATACAGAAATTAAACTATGAATTCGATTAAAATACACAAGTGTTTTCTTATGAGGCAAGAATAAAATTTGACAAATGCTATAGTACAACTATGCGATACACCTTGGAGCGTGGTGGCAAATAAAATAAAATAAAACCGTATATGTTGGATATTAAAGTTTAATAATGTGGTCTCAATGATGAATCGAAACTATATTACACAAGGACGATATAAACAATACACAATAAATGGGCAAAGCTGTATTGATGATATATTGCTATTTTTCAATGTGTAGGCGCTTGCGTCTTCACAACAACTTATTCAGTACTGAGAGGTCACATTCACTTTAAGTTGTACTGTAATTCCATATTGCCAAAAACTCTTGCATCTTATGAACGAAAACCTTGAAAATGTGTAAAGTAGATCGCAGTCGTAGTCATTTTAGTAATCTAACTGGTATGATTACATATATACTGAAATAACGATTGAGCATTCTAGAACACTTTTCAACGACCTCACTGACGTTCGATCAATGAAGTGAATCGCGCGATTATTGGACATTCTACTTTAAAGTATTGCCACGCAATTTGTTCTGTAAGCTAAGATTTTATGCACATTCATCACGGAAACGTAAAATTTGTTCATATCAAATCTATTTATAATATTGGGTGTTCTATCCCACCGCAAGAGAGTGGAGGCAAACGAACGTTTGCCGACACGAACGAGGGGTGGGATAGAATGCCCAATATTATACTACTACTCATGACGTCGCTAGAAAAATAGTCATAACTCGGCATTACATATTATTTAGTTGAGCTGGTGGGGGCATAATGACTGCTCGAGCCACCCCCGGGATTCGACCGACACCAAGGTCACCGAAGGGAAGGTCGTTCGTCGAACTTCCACCGTTTGCGGAAGCAAAACGATGATTTATTAACTTTGTAGCGGTGTGTTAGCGGTCAATGACCCGTGTGGGGGGTGGCGATGATGACAGGGCTATAGTAGGTACAGTCAGGCGCGGAATTAGTTCGCGATTTGTTTTATGCAAAATTATGATGTTTTTATTTTCATGATTTACGTAAAATTAATCCTAAAATTAATTCTCGTTCTCTATTTTCTTCATAATGTACCTTATAGTAGAGTGTAAATTGCCCAATATAACATGCAATACTTTATAGTAAACTACAGGTGGCGACCTTAGTCGTGAGTTCAAGAGTTACTATTATTTAATCTGTAGTTCAAGTATGTAATTTCATATCTCTACATGAATGAATATGTTATGTGACGTGACGTGATGGCCGTCTTTGCAAAGGTGATTGACCCTGCCTAAAGTGCCTACTACCCTAGAGGTTACGGATTTATTAAGTAAGTATGATGAATACTAGAAATGTGTATACGAATTTTAGATGTTTATGTAATGTTTCTTTGTTTAGTTATTTTATATTTATAGTAGAACGTAGCTAAACTTTACAAAAACACAAATGTTGAAAAAATTTCCACGAGCAGGATTTGAACCTGCACCCTTCTGACATACCGGGTCAGGTGCTCTCCCAATTGAGCTATCGTGGTTCTAACCACTGAATGGGCGCCTTTGGCTTTTAAAGTAAAAAGTAAACAGTGTTGAATAATTTCGGCGGGCTGGTTAGAACCAGATAGCTCAATTGGGAGAGCACCTGACCCGGTATGTCAGAAGGGTGCAGGTTCAAATCCTGCTCGTGGAAATTTGTGTTATTTTATTTGCTGTTAATTATTGCTAATGCACCTTTCTGCTATATTATTCAGCGTTTCATAAGAGTATTTTTTTCCACAAAGCGTACCACGGTACATTAAATGGCCAGATTTTAGTAACCTCCTTTACTTGCATCCTATCAAACATCCGGACCATGATTCAGTTTTGCAGCGATAATAATTACCATTTAACATATACAATGTAATCACTAATGCGATAATAATAAAGTAATACAATCTTTAAAAAATAATTAATTAAATGCTGGTTGGTTTCAAACGCTTAAGGTAAACGGCCCATTACTCGTCAGGTTCTGAAATAAGTTGACTTTGCAGCCCTCCCACGTAAAAACCAGTTGACTTAGAAAAAAATTGATTGCATGGCGAGGTAAACAATTTATTCATCTTTTTAGAAAACATTGCATTATTATCGGTGAAACACAGCAAAAAATTAGATATTTAATCAATTAAAAAATGTGCCATATGTACCAATAGTCGACGGCTTTGTCCCAATAATCGTCAAAATGACCTAAAACTCGTCAATTTTCATCACCAATTTGAACTCTTTGTCTTTGAACTTAGTTCATTTTTTAGACACGATTTTTTTAAAACAACTAAATAACACAAAATAATGTAATGTGCTTAATTGAAAAACGCTTCTCAACTTAGCAATTTACATTTTACTGTAAATATTACAAAAAGCGGGGTTTTTACCATGTTTTGATTTGTTGTCGAGTCCCTGATATTGCGGCGCAGTTGCACACGCCATGATCACGGAATAACCAATCATTACCGTACAGTCAGTTATTTCTTCATCTCTTTCGAACACCATCACTTTTGTCTTAGATTTGGGGTGGTTGGGGATTTACCTCCTAGCAGTCCGCCCCGGGCAACGTCTCCCCTGTCAAGTAGAGGCGGCTGAAAATCCCCAATAGCGGTGGTAGGGCTCGAAAGGGTCCACCTGGCTTGCTATCACCTTCCTATTTAAGTCTGACGTCAAGCAGCTTGCAGTGTTCCGTCGTAGCGTAGTAGAAATGCCAGTGACTTTTGGAGCTTGATGGCTAGCAGTAGCTTCAAAAGGACCGTTCTCGGACTCTGATCAAATCTGTGTTGGAAAGCTCATCGTGGAGGGTAGCGGGATGCGTGGCACGGTTTTAGCCGTTGGCCGACTGCAGGCAATAGGGGGCCCAAGTAGTGCGCCAGCCACGTACGACAGGCTGCCCCGTGAAAAATCCTGGAATGGCTCCACCGTGCCAGTTGGCGACTGGAAGGAAGGACCCGGTGGCAATTCCCAGGGGGGCACGGGCGCCCCCGCGGTCTCCACATGAGTTTTTTCATTAGTACATTAAAGATTACGAGTGCCGTGTTTGGCAACCAAACTGCGCCTCGCTGGCTTTTGAAACCCCAGCAAAACCACCTCACCTTAATATGAAGCAGAAAGTTTTAAAAAGTAAGGTGCACTTTGATTTGAGGTGCAGCCGTTTGTACAACGGCTGCACTTCCTCCCAATCAAAGTGCACCTCACTAACATCCGAGGTCTGCACTCAAACCTCCAACCGGTCCACTACCATCTCGAGACCGAAAAGCCACACTTACTCTTTCTTACTGAGAAGAAGATAGTGAAACCGTTGGACGTAGCCTACCTTAAGTATCCCGGCTACTCGCTTGAGCATAAGTTCAAGAAGTAAGCCGTGGTCTGTGCGTATGTCCACGATGACGTGTGCTGTCGACGTCTCACCAGCTAAGGTAATTGCAGGTGATAACGACATTTCAAATTGACAGTCAGGAAAGACGCATTAGTAAATGTGCTAAGCCCATAAATATATTTTTTCTCTGAAGTTAATTTTTTTTAAATTTATTATTACAAAATTTTGCTTTATATACTTATCTGCATAACTGAAAAATATTTTTTTAAATCAGAAAGACAACTGCGGGTAATAACGAGGGTCCTCACATACCGATCAGTTAATACCGAGGTATTTACCGAGGGTAGTCACTCGTCTATACTCGGTAATAGTTTCCTATAGGAAGCTGTTTCCGAGTGACGAAAAATTTTATTCACTCGTTGATAAAACATTGTACTGAAATGGTATTACAGAGTGTAGAAGTAACTATATTGAAATAAAAAATATAAATACTTATGTACATCGGAAATGCATTAACTATGAGCATGTTTTACCGACCCATATCACTCGGTAATAGGTTCTCATACGTGCTAATAACGAGGGTTGTTAATTTTTCGGTCGGTAAATAGTGTCGGTAATAGGCTTTGCTTTCATCTTATACCGACTCACAAATTAACGATAGTTGTGTTATATAAAATCCAAAAGTGGAAATAAAAATGTCTATTCTACAATCTGCTATTACTTAATAGGGCAATAAATAAAATAAAAAGTATTATTTATGCCAAGCAAGACGTCTTTTTTGTTTAGGAACTTTGAAGAAATTATATTTTATGCTTGATGTTTCTTGCCAAAAATTAAGATTTCTAGCTGATAAATTGTACCACGGAAATGTCTCAAAACTATCTTTGACATTTGAAAGTATCATGGCACTGTTTTTGATGACAAATAATACCGTATTCTAGAATAAAAATCAAATAAACTCAGCTTTCACTGATTGCTTTTACCGAGGGTACCGCGGTAAAAAGCAGTAACTGCCATATCCTGGAAGCTATCACGGTGTTATTATATTTATTGATTTTATCAAAAGGAAACATATTGAAATACAAGAAACGTGCTTCATTTGTATTCGAAAGAATACTAGCAACGACTTATTAAATAGGCGTTGGCATAAATATCATAAAATGTTTTAAAAAACTCTAAAGAAAAAAATGAGTGTATTTACGTTCGGCGAGAACGCTTCCTATGGCACGAGCACTTGCTGCGCGAGCGGCGCACAAACTGACCGTTTCTCGTGGGGTTGCCAGATTGGAACAAATTTTTGGTATAGACGATATGATTGAGGGACAAAATCTTTATTACTGTGTTTTCATTTTTTCATGAAATTTTTCATTCATTTACAAAAGTACACTTTGTTTATAGTTAAATTCAAGAAAATAAATTCAACCTCGGGGGTCGTTAATAGCTGCATTTACCTTACGAGGTTTTAGGGTCATCCACACTATGGTTGCTGGTAGACACCGGCATAGAGAAAACTCTCTATGTCGATGTCTATCGGTCGCAAAGCGGAGATCAGGAGGCGACTCGGTTGTTTGACCACCTCACTGAGGCAGCTGATCTGGCCCAACGAAGGTATCCAACTGCGAAGCTTGATTTTCTGGGAGACTTCAACGCCCACTATAGCGATTGGCTATTCCCTTTCCAGAAAACGGACCATGCTGGAAGAGAGGTGCGCAAGTTTGCGTTATCGCAAAATCTCTCCCAGTTGGTGAACCAAGCAACCCGCATACCTGATGTTGATGGCCACACACCCAATTGCCTAAACCTTCTGCTGAAATCTGACCTAGGCAGACACTTAGTATCGATCTCGGCTTCACTGGGATCTTCTGACCACTGCATGGTGAAATCCGTATCTATATGCTCTCCTCCGGACACTACCCTTCGGAGATCGCGGATCGGCGAGTATGGAAAAATGGGTCGGCAGATTGGGACGAGATGCGGCACTTCTTCGCGTCTTATCCTTGGCGGCAACTGTGCTTCTCTCCGAGCGAACCTTCTGTCTGTGCCGGCGCAATCGCAGACGTGATACTCCAGGGAATGGAATATTTTATCCCATTCTCTGACGTCCCCATAGGCATTAGGGCCCGTCCATGGTTCAATAATGACTGCTCTTGCTCACGCTGAAGCGCGGTAGGAAGCAGCGTACCAAGCCTGGGCCCAGGCTCGCGGTTGCAAACGCAGGGACGGCAGTATCCACGCAAAGAAGAGAGCCTTTAACTCTGCCGCCAAGTACTGCAAATGGGTGTTAAGGAAGGCACGTTTCGATCATGTTATATTTGAAATATATTTTTGCAAAAGTAAAACTATAAAAGAGTGCAAATCGGTAAATTGAACTTAATAAGCGGCTTCAAAAAGCAAAAGTTCGCAATTTAACCCATATATTTATGTAATCTATTTTTAGATATCTGCTCAAAAGTACCTCCTCCAAATATAATACAGAAATATTTTTATTCAATATAAGCAGTAACATGCATTTATTAAGTCAGACTCTATGCTACTTTTATGATGGAGATTAATAAATCTAGATAGATTGAGATTTTATTGGGTAAAATAATAAATTGACTAGGCTACTGCACCTATCTCAGCTCTCATAAATACTAGGTCGTAGGTATTCGGTATGATAACTTATAAGTTATCAATATAAACCAGAAACATATTTCACAACCAACTTATTTAATCATTAAATGACTCGTAAATTGTAGGTAATTTAATTTTAATTCTATAATTAATCGAGTCAAAGAAAAATGAAACGTAACTGAAGGCAATAAAGTTCAATGACGGGCTTAGGTACAGCAGTCACACGCGCCCCGATATCCGTCGCCAAGTAAGTATACGATTCTCTTTTCATTCAAAGGAAAATAAAACTTAACTCATGGTAATAAGAACACAACGACGAGTTTAGGTGCAACTGTTGCTGCGTGTCCCGATACCCGTCAGAAAGCATACGATTTTGACGAGTTTTGGGTCATGTACTAATTAGAGAGTACCAATAAACGTCACATGCAAAAAAAGCTATATACATATGAAACTTATTACAAATGATAGGTTATAACGTTAGACAATCTATTTAACTATCCCAATAAACAAATACACTTATCGTGTTGTTATCCGAAGCGGCCTGACAAGTGAAGTAATACAAGGTGGTGTTTACTCAGTTTAGTAGCAAAATGCGGGCAATCGCAATTTTTTTCGGGGAGCACACTTTTCTTGCTAAGTTCTTCCGACACCATAACACTTTTAGGCAAGTGTTACTTTTACAATCGTACATTATAATATCAAGAATGTATCGCCATAAGCAATATTTAATTTTCTATTAATAGAAACACACAAAATGCTTAAAATGTTTAGTTGACGAGTTTCGGGACACTGACGACTATACCAGCGTTTACCTTACAACTTTAATAAAACTTTTGTGCATGGCTGTATTACTGTGTAGGTATCTATATAATTCTAATATCCTATGCTTTTACTTGGTCACACACAATGCGGAATAGCGTATTAAAAACGAGTGTTTATCAAGTGTCATATTTAGCGGCTGTTCGCAAACGGCAACATAACAGTAAGATTGCTTAACGCCCAACTAATACTGTTATGCTAAAATTAGCAGGCGACCCGCCAGCGATAATAGTCGGCGCATGGTGGATTTTAATTTCCGTGCATCTTAGTGTAGGGCTACACACAATCATGTAAAAGAAGAAGCAAACAAAAGGGTCACAGCTTACTGAAAGAAACAATGTATGATTGATTAGTTAGTATTTTACTTAAATCAATGATTGATTAGGCAAATGACTGCGCTCTAACTGATGCTAAGCAAAAGCTGAGCTCAGATGCAAAGACAGCTCGTGGAGAAAGATTGTTGCCTCACTAGCCGACCCGCAAGTTACTTCTTGACTTGTTTAAAGGATAACAGGAAAATATAAAATAATAATGACAACTATCTCGGTGAATGGTATGGATGGTACAGTCACAAAGTGGCAACTTTGCCTAGAGCCTTTCTTCTACCTTTCCATTTAACCCTGTCCAATACACTTTTAAACTTTCGCGTTCCATAGTTAAACAAAGAATTTAAACGGCTATTAACGCAAACTAATTAGTCAGCCCGTGACCACGACCGTTGTAACTCGGTCGAAACGTCGGGTATAAAGAAGGTATGATACCTTTAATTAGTTTACGTAAATCCCCGTTTAAATTACTATTTGTTTAACCCTGTCCTGCTATAAAGCTGCCATATCCGCTACTCTCCTACCTGAGACTTCTATTATGTTTAAGTAGATTTATTCATACTAGTGGTCGCCCAATGGTCGAAATTCGACCGTAATTTTATTAAGGCTGCACGGATTGTATCTTAAGCAATGAAAAATTAAAAAAGATAGAATGTGAGTTTGGATTGGCATTGACAGATGCCGCTCCTCTTCCATTTTTGAAAAGAGTATTTAAGCGTGTGTGTCAAATACATGGTAGTGTGTGTAATGTTTGTTTTATTGATTTAATGTATTTTTTATGCACAATTTAACTAATATATTAACATTCTGCAATCCTTCTCTATATAAACTATAAGTGTGCGAAATTTCATACTCCTCCGTTCCGCGCAATTTTCATAAAAAGGGGTACAAAGTTTTTGCTTCACGTATTAATATATAGATATCTGGTATACTTATCATTATTATTATTTTTGCTTCATTTATAAAATACGCACTATTCTAGTATGTTTTAATGAATGAAATGAATGAAATTCTTTATTAAACTTCAAGAAATACGAATACATTTACAAACACAGCCCCACAAAACTATTTTAATAGTTTCACCTCTGATCTTACAGTTTATTAACTCTCTCCATCCGACTGGTTGTCTGGATGAAATCGCTTTAAAGCGATAAGACCGCCAAATTGTAACTTTGTAAATTATTTATATCTTTTTATTGATGTCCATGTTGTCAAGATGTCAAGTATTATCTATCTATCTATTGTTGACAAGCCGTGTTCGCGTGAGTTGTTATCGTTCATATAGTGTTTCAGTGTTATCTGTTCTTGTGTGAGCAATGTGCTGCAAACAAGGCTCCCTAAGCCCAGTGAAAAGTATGCATATCCCTTTTTCTAAACAAGAATTTAAAAACTCATTTACTTTACTGTTATCTATACTAACTTCTTCATCCCATGGAAACATACTAAGTATTCCTAAATAAAAAAATATAACTTACTATAAAATATGTTTATATTTTAGTTTATAGTTTATTCTTTGAAATGAAACAGATGTTGCACTAGATTAAGAAATATTATCTTATAGGTAACATACTAATATTATAAAGCTAAAGAGTTTGTTTGTTTGGTTGAGCGCGCTAATCTCAGGAACTTAGATATTAATAGTGTAAAATAATTTGAAATAAAAATACAATAAAATGTTGTTAGTTAAAATAGTTTACACATAGGTGTTACCTATTTTTTGTTTATTTTATAAAAACATCTACTTAAACATTGTAATTTAACAGTAATTTTACTACTAGTAGTTAAGTAATCTAGTTAGACCTCTTAAGTACTGGCAGGGCGTCACATGTATACCTACTGGAATTTCCTGTTTATGTACCATCTATAAAAATGTAATGTGACATGCAAAAACAAATTTGAATTTGAATATGAACTACTTGGTTAGAATTGAAAAAATATTTTTGGGTTGAATAGTCCATTTATTGAGGAAGGCTATATTTAAAAAAATAAAAAAATAAAAGTACACCTGTGCGAAGCCGGGGCGGGCCGCTATAAGTAACATAAATATATCCAAAGCAGTAGAAACAGTTAATATTTAGCTACCAAGTTTACTGATGTTCTTTTAATTATGTCGTTGTTGTTTTGCCGAATTGGTCGATGACTTAAGCGCGATTAGCGAGGTATTAACCGATCGTTCAGAAGTTTACAACAAAAGGATTAAAAACTGATAAGTTTGCATTTGTCCACAGCGAGTGCTGATGTCACCCCGGCAGGCTTAATGGCGATGAGATCATGCAACGCGCTTATAGTTGACCTTAATCGCACCCTGATGGAGTAGGGGATAGAAATATATAAAGTGTTGTTTAACCTCTTTCTACATGAAGGAATAAATGCGGAATTCAAGTCTTTAGTCACCTCTCTATTCGCCATCACGAAGAGGTTGCTATTTAATATTAAGCTGGCTATTTACAGGATAACCAAAAGTGACGGCTACACTTGGTGCATCGTTATGTCAAGCGTTGGCCTAACAACTTTGGAGATTCTGTAGAGGGCTGTTATCACTTCGTAGGTAGGAGGGTCTCCATCTCCGTACCGTAGTAGAGGCATTCGAGACGTATCGTCGACGTGCGTAAAGATTCTAGGCTATTTTATTTTTAAATTGACTATAACTTTTTTTAAATCTTTGAACCCCCATGCCGTGATAATCACCATTTTCTTTTCAGTGTCAAAATGTATCTATAATGTTGTTGGACTAACTTAACAAGTTTCTTTTAAATAAAGCCAACATAAGCATAAAGATGCTTTGAATTTTAATGGAAACCCAATGACCCGTAATTAATTTTGCATTTCCGAATTAAAATTACTGTCGTATCAAATTACTCTCGACTAAATTCAGCGCGAGCCTCCAGTGTACGTATTTCAAAATTTAATTATAACTTCCGAGAACTTCTATCAAAGTAGAATGGTTAACACAGAATTATGTAGTTATTGTTATTGTTGGCGATTATTAATTAGGACTAGGCAGGTTAAGGGGTTGTTGTCGTGTGATCACATTGGGCCCGATCAATCTCTCAATATGCTTATTGCACATGCAGGAAGGCTTAATAGGCCCAGCAGTGAAACGATTACGATATGATGACGATAAAGTATTTTTATTAACTAATATAGCATCAGTTTGAAGATCAGTACACAAAACTAATACACAATGCATGTACGAAATGAATGGCAAATGTAATGTAATATGTTCATAATCGAGCTTGGATGTTCCGGAACTATCTGAACAGAGGTGTACTACATTTTAAACGCATTCAATAACATAATGCAATAATTATACATTACATACAACGCTACGCAATTCATTACCTCCCTAAAAGCCTATTGTACAAAATTGATGATTCATCATATCACGGATGTTTTTTTAGGTTAAGTTATTTGGGTCAGTGTAAGAGAGGTAGCAAGCAGCGGGCCATATATTATTCTCTTACTTTTTTTGATAGCTTGAACGTTACGTTACAACACCGTCAAATCGTTACAAGAAAATGTTTAATTACTTAAATACGATGAAGAAACGAGTTATAATCAAAAGTGATTAGGTTACCATTAGTGTAGATACACTAATATTGTGAATAAATGTAGAAAATCTGTCTTTTAATAGAAAGCTTTCGCTAATTAATATGGATAGGCTCTCTGGAATTACTGAATGGATCCATAGTCTTTATTTTTGTAGTTAGAAATAGCCTTGTTAAAATTATTGATTCTCAATATCCGGGTCAAGTATTATGTTCCCGGGGCACGCGATAAAAACTTTTGTTACTTGTATGTAATGCAATAATGTAATTTGTCCCAAAAAATGGTTTTTTTTTTTATGTTATAAGACAGCTCTTGACCTCGATCTCGCCTGGTGGTGAGCGTAGATGAGGTCTACGATGGAGCAAGCTGCCCCAGAAGATGCCTATTAACTCTCGCCTTGAAGGCATTCAGGTTATAAGTTTTTGGGAACACAGACTTCCTTTGAGAGAATTCCACTTCCTGCCAGTGCGCAGTAAAAATGATGACATGAAGCGCTTAGTGCAACATAGTGGAGTTTCTACTAGGTGGGGATGATATCCTGCAGTACGTCTGGAGGTTCGGTGGTAAAAGGGCGATGGTGGTTTGAGCTCGAAAAGCTCCCCGGCACACCCTCCGTAGTAAAGTCGGTAAAGTCTTTCTTTCTTTCTTTTCCTACACACTGAATTTCACTAACGTACCTACACATTACACACGCTTACGTTTACTTCTGACAATGTCCTAAAGTTCTACCTAATCTGCTTTGTTCAAAACCTTTCTTATATACTTGATCTATAGGAACTGCCTAGATACAACCACGATCTAAACATTAAAGACTTAGATTGATACGACCACTCATTGTCTGCAATTACTTAAGAATGGCAATATTTTGCCGACTGCTGGAAGGACGACAAGTGGTCTTTGCGCAACCGCCAACGTGCAATGCAATGCATAAAGCTTTGTTGCCGGCTATTCGTTTAATCGCGCTCTATATTAGGAAAACTACTCAGCCGCAAGTAAAATGAGGCAAGAATATTAGTATCAACTACAAGTTGTAACATTTATTGATGTTTTGCGCTTACTAGGCGATAGTAGTTTGGTCTAATGTAAACTTTTATGGGAGCTCGGTCTTGCAAGTTAAAAAACCTTCATAATGATGGGTCACAGAATGGGTGACCATTTTAACAATATCTTGAGCTCCTTCGTTCTACTGAAGGTTTGTGATCCGTTGGTTCCGATTGTTGTCATAAGAGATGGTAGCATTGTAACTAGTGAGCGTATTTACCTAAAGTTGAAGTGTTGACTGATATGGAATGCACTTTTGTATCTAAAAAATTCCCAGGATTTCGGAATCGACAAATTTAGTGTTTTAATTATAAAATCAAATCGGATTTAGATGTATTTACTTACTAGCTTTTGTTCGCGGCTTTGCTCACGTGGATAATAAAAGCCATACTTATTAAAGGTAAATATCATAAGGGTATAAGTAAAAAGGGTTAGACAACTAAACATGTCACACAGGTCAGGCCGCATATGGAATACTGCTCCCATATTTGGGCTGAAGCGCCCCAGTACCAACTCCTTCCATTTGACCGCATTCAACGCAGAGCTGCTCGAATTGTCGACGACATGGTTATTTCAGGTCGGCTTGATCCACTTGCTCTTCGGAGAGACGTTGCGTCTCTCTGTATATTGTACCGCATATATCTGATCGCATGTTCTGAAGAATTGTTCGGCTTGATCCCTGCCGCTGCTTTCCTTGCAACGCAATCGACTGTAATTCCATCCACCTTGATGAATGGCGGTCTACTACTGTGCGTTTTTCACGAAATTGTGACGGTTTTATGATAAAAGATGACATAAATCCCAATTTTATTACTTCCCAATAAATGTTACATTATAGTATATCCATAACTAAGGTAAACCTTACATATATGTTTACATATACTTACATATATGAATCGTATACCAGAGAAATAAAAGTCAAAGATATTTTTAAGGATTTTTTTAGTATAGACGATCAGATCTATTTATACTATTAACTATTATAACTATTCCTAACATGGCTTTTCTGAAACATCAATGCCAGTAAAAATTCCAATAACAATTTATAATACTGAATATATTAATTTAACACTCTTTCCTAGAAAATCAATCCCATGCCTTATCAACCTTTCTGCACAAAAAGATCACGATGAGTCGAAGTGCTACTGGGAGAAAACCTCAGCAGGCTTACCTTTGCAAAATGTAAAGTTGTGCTTACAAAAGGTAGCTTTCGCGTTGGTAGCCGGCTTCTGGCCATCAATCAGACCAGCATACCAGACATGACACGTAACAACGTACAACAGTGACGCAAAGTGGAAGGCTGTTTTGCAATTTTAATGGTCATAATAACGACTGCGTTGAGTATCGGACAACACAAAGCCCTCCATACTTCACTTCGACGGTTCGCTACATCCGATATCAATAGGTAAACCAAGTTATAAAACTAACAAAACTCCCATCTCTAATCTATCTTAATTCTTGATGATTGTTTTCTTTTCATCTCATAATCACCTCATATCAGTAATCTGCTAGACATATGCCTCTTCTAATGCATGCGCATATAAAATATGGCATTTTTGGGTAAAGAAGTGTCCATCATAGCATCTCATTGCATTGGTTCAAATTGTCGTCAGAAAATGGCAGACGTTAAAACTTACGAAGCCGTATTCAGACAGCGTGATAGGTTATAGCTCAATTTTCCCCTGGATTTTTTTATTAGATCAGATCAAAAAGTTAGGGACTTTACGATTCTAAAACTTTCGATTTATTAGAAAGGTTTAAAACAAAGTCATGTTAATTGTTTTGTAAGAATAACAATTATAGCATATACTTAAACACAAACCATTCCATAATTGTTTTTGGAATACACCTTAATGCGATATCCATCAATTTTCTATTTCCAACAAATGATTTCTTAAAGCTATTGACGGTCTTCCGAAGAACTTATTTTTATTCTAAGCTGTACAAGTTATAAATAATGTCACAGACGACAGGTCCTTTGAAGTCTAATAATTTTCTTCGAACGGAAACGCAGGACGAGTTCAATTAGATGTGAAAGAAACGCGTCTACGATAGCTTACAGAAAACACGGGCCATATTTCAATCATGGAGTCCTTTTGTAATTTTTTAACTTCGGCTTAAACAACCATACTTCCGGCAAATAGTGGTGTTATTGGTATCTCTGAGGATAATTTATTTGAATCTTTATTGTTTAGTAGAATTAGTCTATTTCAAAAAATCTTTAAAAATACCTTAAAACTATATACTTTAAAACATAATTTAAAATTATCCAGAATTTTCTATTCTTTCACAAGGTCCGTCGTCATAAGGAGACTTTATATACCTTTCACAGGCATTTACAGACCAGACAACACCAATGCAAATTTACTAAAACTTTTTATACGAATGCTCGCGTTTTATTCAAATACTGTTTTATCCTAACCATTCAAACTTTGGTCACGTCACGGGGATAAATAAACAAGGAACGCACCCAATTACAAAAATTGATGACGGTTGAGCTCGGTGTCTAAGACCACAGACCCTGCAAGGAATTTGAAACGTCTAAAAATATAAAATAAACGTGAGTACGTCCGTATAGTGGTTTTATTTCAATGTGTAATGTTCGCGTTAAGTAGTTAGATAGATTTCACATTTTCAACAACACAATCAAATTAATCATTTGTTTGCTAGATTACACACGTATTAAAGGCGTTACAATAAGTAATTTTGTTTCCCAGAAGTGACGACGGAAGATGGATGCTCTCCATCAGCCCTGCCGTTGACGTGTCACAAAGTAAAATGTTCAGATGATATCGTGAATGATTTAAGTCCACTAAGGTACTAAGGACGTCCGTCCCACGTCTATTTTGTTACAACATGTCATTCACAACTGTCAGGTCCACGTAAATCACGCGTGTCATAAACGCCGCCATTTTCTTACAGGCTGAGTGCAAATGCCAAGCACACGCGTCCACAAGATGTAAATTATAAAACTAGTGTTTTAGCTTTTTCGCAATACTTAGTATTTTCCTGACTCCTACTCTAAAATTTACAAATTCTCATCATGTCCAGATTGCAGGTTGGTTGTTTTGTGGTAGGAATTATTTACTTCTGTTTTTGGGTAGAAGTTTTAATTGTTACTTAGTTCATATTAGTTTTTGGTTAAAAATGTTTGCATTCACATTAATTGTCTAATAATTCACATACAACGTCTCACTGCTGCGCAAAGGTCTCTTCGAAATATTTCCTTACATCTCGCATCTCCATCTTGTCGGTCATCCACTGGACTCATTCATTAATGTCGAGATCGGCCTCCAACACTTTCCTGGCCGACCCATTCGCCGCCCGCCTTCCTTCGTCAGGTATTCAGAGTGTAGCCAAATTTGCTCACCTTTCCAGGTATACTCAGCTATTTTAAGCCTTGCTCAATCCCAAATAAAAAATTACTGTATTTCTTGTCAATAACAATAAATTATTTAACTTTCGTTGTTTTTTAATAATGGTTTTATTTCATCGGAGTCAGCACATGCCTGATGCGCTCTACTTGCGCTTGCACAGTTTCGCAGCCATTTTATTTTAATCGCCCATTCATTTACAACATTACGCGTTGCCAGTTGCGCTCGCGCTTGTGCTTCTGTTACATGGTGTTCGTATTGCGCACGCACCTTGTTTCTACTTAAGCTCTAGACACACAGAACGCGTCAGCGGGACGCCGGTTATTGAGTAGGTATTTATAATTGTCGTGACGGGGAATTCAGTCTACAATTCGTGAATCAGACTTTACGATATACTAACGTTAAAATCAGAAACAAATCTTTGCATCCGCTGTGAGTATATAGAGCGGAAATTATTTAGAAGATCTTTTGTCTATACTGATTCCCTTTTTTGCCCTTCTTTTAAAATACGCGAGCTAGAAATAATTTTGGAAACTATATTCCTTCGTACAACCAAAAAATATATTGAAAAGCGCTAACACACGTCCTACTTCCTACACCCAGTCTTGAAACAAGACGTGAAGATTTTGGCCAGGTTGCATGAAATGCTACTTCTCCATGCTGTTCTCATTTAATTTCTTCTACTTAACATAAAGTAAAGTGGAGTTCTTACCGTCCTTACGTTCTCTAGAATATATTGAATAATTAAGCTCTAATATTAAAGGATAGCTCAACCACAGCTAGCATCCGATTGAGGCATACCATTTGCGAGTTTACGACACGTAGCTCTCTAAGTACGTCATTCACGGGAGCACAACCGCGCCGTTATCGTCCCACAACCGCATTAAGTATGGCAAAGTCTTAACGCACCGTGATCGATGTTTAGCATGTATGTCATATGTGAGTGCATTATAACGTTACGAGCACGCGCCAACGCACTTTGTATTTGGACCGGATTTGTCTAAAGATATCTCTGAAGCGCATAATGTAATGTTATACACTAGCGAGCGATAACCCTCGCTTAGTCCGTGTGAACATCAGTATCGGTAGGTAGTTATTGAAAAATAACCAATATTTAAGATGTTGCAACAAAAATAGACATGAAGTTGTAAAATAAATAAAAGTGGTAAAAACTGTGATAGCTAGCCAGGCAACCTTAGAAGTCCTAAAGGGTTGTGTTCCGTTAGATAAAGTAAAATTCTTAAATCATAATATAAAGGCACAGGGTCGGCACCTCCCGAGTCATACAAGATGTTGCACAATAAAGCGGTAACCGCTTACTAGCAGGCAGACCACCATAAATATGCTAGTTGCCAACTTAACAAATAAACCCACATCCGGTAGTACTACCTTTACGACTTACGCTATCAATTTTACTTTACACTATGAAGAAATCGCAATATAAAAAAGGAAACTGTAGAATCGAATCGACAAACGTGTTAGTTTTTACTACAAAATAGTAAAACATTTGCGATTTAGCAACTGGACAGTAGCTCAGTTAAAGGCTTTACGAACTACAATGTTAATACTTAATAGACACCGCAAATGACCGCAATGCCACATAATAAGGACACTGCAGAAGGTATGCTTCATACAAACGAGCTCGACAAACGCACACAGACAACCTCTCACAGACACGGAGTCTCACATCACAACAGTAGCGCTCGGAGTGTTCGGCAAGCTTATTACCGAAAAAAGCTACCAGTTGGTAATTGCGCAATGACAACGCGACTGCTACTAGTTGCGTTTGCTACAATCAGTCGGATTATTCTATGCATGACGGCGCGCCATGCATTTATAGTTCGTCAATCGCTCGCTCGTGGCGCTTTCGTAGCGTTCTACGTTCCGTAATACGAATATGTGTTTTGGTAGCGATAAATTGTAAATTGTCACTTCAAGAGTATCATTTGGTTCCTTCATTTGGTAGTCGACTTTAGAGTTGACGACCCAAGCAGTGGAAACTGCGAGTTGTAGGCCTACGCCACACTTGACGTAATTTCCGTCGCGGATCTTCCGCGTCGGAACGCCAATACATGTTATTGCATATAAATTACTAATAACGGGCACACTACGCGGAAGATCGGTCGTTCCGTCGCATCGCAGACCGCTCGCCCTCTGCGTCTGTTCCGTCCTTCGCGCACCGATCTTCCGTCAGCGTAAGATCCGCAACGTTGCATTTGCATATAACTTAATGAAACGCGACACATTCGGTGGACAGTCGGCTTAGTGGGATACGTACAATCCACAATGTTTAAGGAAACCACATCGTTTAAGCGTTGACAGTCGACTGATAATCGGCCACGGAATATTGAATGTGGCTGCTTTATTAACCGACTTACCACGACGGATGTTCAGCGACGGAGTTCCCGCTTAATGTGGCGCTGGCCTTAGTGCAACGAGAAGTAAGCGAGCTTACAGCTCCGATAACCTATCTGGATATTAGGTAGTGGACTATACGTGTCCACGGGGCAACTTGCTCGAGACACTAGTTTTAAAAGTACTGGATGAAGAATGCGCTTCGGCGCATCCTGATCTGGCGTTATGACCTGACGCAGATGGTCCCTTGTGCTTGCGCAAGGATGTCTGACACCTACTTTATGACCTAATGGTTGGTGGGGGGTGTCAGTATAAACTTTAAAGTCGTGTGTAGCGGGGTGTGTCACTTCAAAATAGATAATAAGCCTGCAGAGCTGTTCCGAAATTTCGTGTGCGTTACTAGAGCGCGTTTGTATGTAGGTAGCTAACTTTCTGCAGTCTCCATATATTGTGGCAATGCGGGTGTTAGTTTCCATGAACCGATACGCTGTATTGTCGAGTAGGCAAACTTATTACTTATTTTTCTATAAATTTTAATAGCTTAGCGTAGGTATAATTACGAATTGCGAATTTGCAGACACGAATTTAAAAGGCAAAAAAGCGTAAACACACGCCTTATAATTAACATAATATACTCGTAACGCTGTGATATATAGCCAAAACATGTTTACTGTGGGCCAAAGTTAGACATGAAATGTGACCATTAAAAGGTGTTAGTATGTTAATCAGTTTTGTGTGTGTGTGAGCGAATTTGTTAATTTAATTCAGTTATTAAACTGTTTTGTTATGGTTATTATTTCCTTTTAGAAGTTTTTTACCCGACTGCAAAGGAAGGTATTGTTTTTCGCGCCTATTTTGTATGTAATATAAATATATATATAAATATGTAATAAAGAATTATTACGTCATATCTTCAGAACCGCTTAACGGATTTACATAATTAAGGTATCGTTAGATTCGTCTTAGCTGCCCAAGTGTTCTTTAGATAGGTGACGTTAAAAAAAATTTCACAGATTTCGCAGTCCCCGCGAGAATCGGAGCATTGAAAATGAATACAACAATTTACGAAAAAAAAACCATTTTATTTACCATGACGATCGGTCAATAATCAAAGAAGCTACATCACTTTTTATATACGGAAATACCCGTTTTTATACTATACCAAATCTAAAGGGACCACCTATAGGTCACAACTATTAACCGATTTTCAAATTTTTTTCGCCAATTTGTAGCTAAACTTATTAGTTGTTGTTTTTTCGCCAATTTGTAGCTAAACTTATTAGTTTAGCTACAAATTGGCGAAAAAAATTCTGAAGTCGGTTTTTTTAGAAATATTTACAATTTAGTATACAAAGACCCCCCAAAAACCCCGATTTTTTTTTCATTTTTCAAAATTCCAAAAAAGGTTTCCAGCCGATTTTCAAAATTCAAACACTTCACACGTGTCTCGATAAATTCTTCAACTCTTGGTACTATTTTCATCTCGATTCTCCCAAAATCCTCTGAGCTATGGCCAAAACTACGTCTCAGGCGATTTGCATCTGATAACCATTTTCAATGGAAAAACAAACATGGCGTCTGTGGGACGCCATTGGATTTGGTATCAAATTAGAGGGACATCAAAAAAGAATATCATGATTATGATTACTGTAATACTAAAAAATACATCATCAGTCTACGATTATAATGGGGCATATGAACTGAGGCTTCGGGGTCTGCAATGCGATGATACCCTAGGTGTTTTAAGCGTGCGTGGGCTGCGGTACCAGGTTTCCATCAGGCATGCTCGTTTGCTCAGTAAAAATATTGGGTCCTTACCTATGACATTGACGTTTTTTTCTCACTTATTAATAGGTGTATTACTTCTAAAAGTCAATACCGGTTGTTAATATTATTATATACCTTTAGTTAGGACTATGATACTTAGGCTTCGGTGATAACAATGATTATTCATTTTGTGTCTTTATGGCCCATTTTTTTTTAAATTGAGTTTTTTTTTGTTCCGCGGAATTGGCTATTTGTTTCATTGTAGCTTTGAAGGGACTTGATTTGTTTTTTTTTTAATGTCTGCTATATTTAGCTAGTGAAACAATCACAATACCCTTAAATTTTTATAGTGTTAACATAAATAGATGTTAAGAAAATTAAAAAAAACGTTAGTATGAAAAATATAATTTTATAAGAAATCTTCATACAAAACGTCAATTTCATAGGTAAGGACCTAATACCATTAATCAATCCGTCGTCTACCGTAAATACATACACAATAGAATTCTAATTGTTTGGCGGCGCTGATCAGCGCTACAAACTACAATAATTATGTACTTATGTACATATTTTATATCAAAGCAGCAGATCTATCATTACACGTAGCCCTAATTACCATAGCATGGATTAAGTCCAAAGGTTTTTCAACAATATAATAATTTTAATAATTTTAATGTGTAGATAGTGTAGTATACACACACTTCATATATATAGATAATGTGTATATACATACATAATGATTCATATAATTTACTTGACAATCCTAAATAAATCCAACTGGTTTGACAAGTGGCGTCTGCGCGCTCGGTCATTTAGCGAGTCTAAATTTAGCAATGATGACACTGTTATGGTTTACATTTTTGTTTTAATGCTTTTATGTGAAGCTAGGATAATATAATTTTAAGTTTTTTTTTTTAAACTGTTGTTCGACGTAGGAACAACTATAGTCTATAGGTATACATTGAAGTTTTTACCATTGAAAATGGTTATCAGATGCAAATCGCCGGAGACGTATTTTTGGCCATAGCTCCAAGGATATTGGGAGAATCGTGTTGAAAAAAGTACCAAGAGTTGAGGAATTTATCGAGACACGTGTGAGCGTTTGAACTTTGAAAATCGGCTTGCAACTTTTTTTGGAATTTTGAAAAATGTAAAAAAAAATCGGGTTGTTTGGGGGGTATTTGTATACAAAATTGTAAATATTAAAAAAAAAACGGACTAAAGAAAAAATGAAAAATCGGCCCTAGAGTATTAGTTAAGCTACGAAATGGCGAAAAAAAATTTGAAAATCGGTTAATAATTGTGACCTGTAGTAGGTAGTCCCTTTAGATTTGGTATTGTAGAAAAACGGGTATTTCCGTAAATAAAAGGTGATATAGCTTCTTTGATAATTGACCGATCGTCATGGTAATGGTGTTAAAAGATTCGGATGCAGGCGAGAAGTGCATTCAAGTTGAAATTTGTGCTATTTAAAACAAAATGTTTCTTTTTCGTAAATTGTTGTATTCATTTTCAATGCTCCGATTCTTGCGGGGACTGCGAAATCTGTGATTTTTTCCCTACAAATGTAAACAACTAGGTACCTACCAAATGGTATCTAGAATGCGACAAATGGTATTTCGAGCCCTCCACGTTAACGTGAACCAACCCCCAACCACTTTTTTTTAACTTTCTAGAGAAGTTAATATGATCATTTACCAAACAACAGCAGTTTTCAACATAAAAAGATAATACAACTGTTTTACATGATAATTAATATAATATAATGATAATATTTATAGACCCCAGGTTTAATTTTCTATTTTGGATAGGTCTAGAAAGCTACCCAGTACATAATATAATTATTCTATAAATACCCAAGGACGTCAAAAACTTGTAACACCCTGTCTAACCGATTTGGTTATCGGTCAAGATAAGTACATCAAAACGTTGATATTAGCAGATTTTAGAATTAACCTTCACCGCTAGTTTCTTACATGTTATTGCAAACAAATAATAATATATCATCCTATTATCTGTATTAGACTTCACACGGATGACTCGTCTAACTCACTCAAACACTAGAGAAAACTTCTTTACATTATCTCTTTATCAGAACCGGCAAAACAAGAATGAATTGTGGTTTTGGTAAAATATAAATAGAAATGAAATGCTATGTACAGTGCAACTATATACTTACCCCCATATTCATAAAAACTATTTAAGCATAATTTAGTTAATCATTGTTTTGTCTCTTTTTCTCAAATTCAAAATGACGTTTGTGTGACGTTGACAAAACAATATTTAACTAAATAATGCTTAAATAGTTTTTATGAATAAGGGGGTTAATGTCTTATCATGGCAAACTTCAAGTTTCGGCTGTCGTTGGATTTCTATCAGTTATATAGAGTTGCTACTACTAATTTTATTTTATTTATTATCAACTAGCGGACCCGGCGGACTTTGTAACGCTAATTGTTTCACAGCTAGGAACAATTTTTATTTTTTATTTTTTTCTTTATTAAAATTTTCCGTGTGCCTAACTCCTCGCGCGCCATATGCACTACCGGTAGTGCATAAGGGGGCTACGACGCGAGCCGGAAACATACAAAAAAATAGCCAAATCGGTCCAGCCATTCTCGAGTTTAGTGCTTAGCAACATTCATTTTTATTCATATAGATTTATTTTAGAATGAGGGAAATACTAATGTGTGATACGTAATTGATTTACGATTTATAATTTTACAGCTCTATGTAGTTCACACGAAAAAATCACAACAAAACAACAATAAAGCACGAATTATTATATTTTAGATGATAAATCTAATTGAAAAATTAATATTCGATTGCATTCGGAAATACGATGATAAGCAAATAGGAGCACTGTAGGTACACAGGCCTGCACATCATCCTATCCAAAACTGTAAAATTTCCTCAATTTGGGGGCAAGGCAGTGCTTCCGCCAAGTCCTTAATTTTCTCGAAACAGTTCAGGCAATTTTCGACCCCATAACTTCGTTGTGGATAAAACTAGAAGCCTGAATTTTCAGTAACCAAGCAGGCATTGTATAAACACGGTATATTTCAAATTTCATTCAATTTGAACCAGTAGTTCAAGAATTATAACTAGTCAAAGTTTAAAAAAACACAAATGTTGAAAAAATTTCCACGAGCAGGATTTGAACCTGCACCCTTCTGACATTCCGGGTCAGGTGCTCTTCCAATTGAGCTATCGTGGTTCTAACCAGCCCGCCGAAATTATTCAACACTTTTTACTTTGTAAGCCAAAGGCGCCCATTCAATGTCAACAACTACCATCATTAACATCCGATCATAAAATTTTTACAAATATTAAAGATCAGTTAAGAAAATAAGCAAGCTATTTTATAAAATGTTCAAAATGATTTTTAAAGCAAATTTTGTTGCGAACAAATTACAAAAACACACTTACAAAAAATTACAAAGTAAAAAGTGTTGAATAATTTCGGCGGGCTGGTTAGAACCACGATAGCTTAATTGGAAGAGCACCTGACCCGGAATGTCAGAAGGGTGCAGGTTCAAATCCTGCTCGTGGAAATTTTTTCAACATTTGTGTTTTTGTAATTTGTTCGCAACAAAATTTGCTTTAAAAATCATTTTGAACATTTTATAGTCAAAGTTTCTTAATTTTGTCACTCACTCACTGACTGAACGATCAACACTCTAACTAAGGCACTTCTAGCAGACATAGAAGCTTCAAATTGAGAATACAATTTAGTGTTTAGTGTAGTAAGTAATTTTAGACTTTGAACTTTATGACTAACAGATATGGTTGAACTTTAATTGAAGAAATTTGACAGTTTTGGATACGTTGATGTGTTGGCGTCTGTACCTTTCCGTTGGTAATCGCATCACTTGAGAACGGCTAAACGGACTTAGACGGAATTTTGCACATACACACCATGACCCGGACATGGCTAGGGTATAGGATACTTTTTGTCCCGGTACCTAATGGGTTCTTGTGTATTCCTCGCGAAGTCACGGGCAAAGAGTACATTGCCGTTTTGCTGAAATATAAATAAAATAAAATAAAATAAATTTAGTTGAGAGAATATGTAGTGTTAATTCCGCCAAATCACTCGTTTATCCAGCTTGGATGCAGAAAACATGCACCGCCCTCCTGCTCGCTGTATGTTCGCTTGCATCCATATTGTATTTTTTTGTACGTAGGTACATGGATTTCCGCAAAATGAACCCGATTCCATTAAATTATAAATATATAATAGACTAGCTGACCCGGCGGACTTCGTACCGCTTTGACAGTTTCCATCATTAAGTTAATAATATATATCAATGGTTTCCATGACAACAAACAATAAAATAATTTTGTATTGGAAAATTAAACTGTCGTCTTTAGTATTTTTTTTAATATAGCCTATGTTACTCAGCGCTAATGTAGCATTCTAATGGTGAAAGAATTTTTTAAATCGGTCCAGTGGTTTTTGAGTTTATTCGTTACATACGTATATATTTACAAAAATCTTTGTATTTTTGTATGTATGTATGTATTCCTCTTTATAATATTAGTATAGATAGTATAGATATCTGTGATATCGAGCTCTTAAGTTTTAATGTTACTGCCTAAATGAATCACCCTTATAGGCGACAAGGTATTTTATTACCCGACATGGTATAGTTTGCCATGTAATGACCCTTCAGCACAGATTAGGTAATAGTTACTTCGTACCTTCAGTTTATCGTCGACTCATACCAACAAAAGAATATAATACCTACTTATGCGTATCTTTAAGTCTGTTTATGCAGCCGGTAAAGTTTATTTGCAGCGCTATCGTCAGCGTTTTAGTAGGCATTATATATCTACCTATTTGTAGTAAAAATAAAAGTAATGATTGTCTCAACTGGTTTTTAAAGTGTGTAAAATATGATTCATTTCAATGAAATGTGGTGTAAAGTAACTAATAAATAAATAAATACGTATAGAGATGTCGTTGGATGCGAGCAGCACAAAACTGATCGCTGTTGATATATCTACCTTCCTACTTCGGGAAGGCCTAAGTACAGCAGTGGACGTCTTTTGACTGAAATGATGATGTAAAATGATTTTTCACTTTGCATTTTAATTATGTTTTATTGGAGAGTTCGCTGTTGGCTTCAGATGGCCTTTACAGCGTCAAAGTATTATTAGTATTAAGTCTCACCCCGCGTGTCCCAGGCGTGGTTGGGTTGGTTGGTTCAAAACATTAGATAGAATAAGTATCTATAATATAGGTTTAAAGTCTACACCACTATTAACTGGTGTAACAATTTTTACCACATTCAGGGCACAAAAAATTCAAATATTTAATTTGAGGCTTTTTCGCGTCACCTACCGCCATCTATCAATATGCTTTATCAACTTCATAGTCGAACAATAGTGCCATCTAGCGGAAAATTTTAGTACCTACCTGGAGTTTGTCTTGCTACTTTGTATCAGCCATGTTTGCGAGATATTTGTAATGTCGGAGCACAGATGGCGCTACTAGCAAATAATAAACAAACCGAATAACAAAATCGGCTTACGGCACATATCGAGAGAATAATTCCAAAACAATAAACGACAAATTTCTAAATAATATAAATAATGGAACAAATCGTTGTGCGTGGTGGGCATTGTTAGAAGAGCATTCGGTTTTTTATTTCTCAAATTAAACTACGGTACGTTCATATTTCAATACGATGAATTGACTTCCTTAGGTAAAACTTAAATTTAGTAATTAAATTAAAATTAAATTAAATAGTAAAATATTACCATGAACTAGCTAGTAATTGTAATAAATACATGCATAATCATTATTAAAAAAATAAAAATATTTATGGATAATAAATAAAACATAGCAGCGGCTCACATGACGAAATATAAAATTAATAATTCATATCGTAAAAAGAAGATATAATATGAACACAATAAGAGCACCTAATTTTTATGATTAACATTTAATTAATTAATTATAAAAACATAAAAAATAACAAAAAAAGAGCCGCCCGAACAGGGACTTGAACCCTGGACCCTTGGATTAAAAGTCCAATGCTCTACCGACTGAGCTATCCGGGCTCATGTCAGCGTTGTCGTAAAAGTGATATACTTTCGTATCGTGACATTTTTATTAAATCATGTTACTTTAGATACTGAATATTTCAGTATTCTTTTTATTTTTATTTTTACTATCTACAACCTCTTGTAGATGGCTCAAGTCGTACTTCGCTTTTCTCCACCATTGATATTACAGAGGTAATAAATTGCCGAGAGCGGCAAGTTACAAAACGAATATTATGCAATGATTATTGTTTATTAAGCAAAAATTTTAAACCTTATTAAATAACATTTAAGCAATATTCAAAGTTGTAACATCAAGTGAACGCCATCTACTGATAGCGTGAGTAAACATTAACTATCAACTGACTTTGCTACTCGACGATAGGTGGCGCTACTCGTTCTAGGTTAGGTTCTACAATACAAACTAAAATTATGTTTATGTTTATCTGTCTGGGAAACATTATTGTATTTTTAAATAATATGATGTTTCATAGAACCAAAATGAAAAATCGAGAAAAAAAAATATAGCTTTGCCAACAAAAATAAATTTAAAACACTGAGAACGATCTGCTCTCGTAGGCTTTTCTTGGCGGGGAGCACAGACGACAACGAGCTAGGAACACAATGCCTATTATTTAATTTGAATCCGCTGCAAGCATATTCAGTTTTGCATTCTACTTATTAACTACTTGTATGAGGTACTTAACTACGCAAATAAGCAAGTTGTTCTACAAAATAAGTAAATTAATTATTTAAAACTAATACACTTTCGAAAAATTAAGACGAACTTTCATGTCAATATATTTAGGCATCAACATCAAAATATGGCATATACGAGTATATACCTAATACCATGAGTTCTGCAACATCATAAAATTTTGGTCCCCCATCTACTTGTAAGCTTGGGAGTGCTTTTCTACTTATAAAACACTTTTGGTTATCCTAAATTTATTTGTGCAAACAACATTAATTATGCATATATCACACCAATTACTTTGAAAAAGCTACTTGCATTTGGTGAATGTAAAGTTTAATTGTAGAATGAAATTAAAATGCAATCGCGTCCTTGCAACAAATTAGTATAGTAATAAAGAGTATTGTTTTAGTAAGGTTTTAGAGAAAACAATGTTTTTTTAAATTATCCTTTGGGCAGTTACTTTCAGTGTAGGTCACTGCCTCGAATATTAAAGCGGCACTCCCAATACCATTAACAGATCGACACACATTTCAAATACGGGTAGGATGCCAACCTTACTAAAACGTTTTACCGATATAGATCCATTGTCGACCGTCATAAAACAGTGCTTAGTGATGAATCAGTCTCCTTTATTACGACTCATATTAGTCGTAACCAAGATCCTGTAAATTTGTTGTTCCCTAGTATTTATAAGCAAACAAGTAATTGTAATTAGAATAAGTCATAAATGTAATAAATTTAGCGTATAAGAAAAATGTATTAGACTTAAGAAAAATTGTAAAGAAAGTCCTTAGCTCGCTGAAAAATTTATTTTCCCTAAATAGATAATATAATAAAGCTTAGATTATTAATATAGAATAGGAAACGGGAATCCCACCCGTATTAGAATAAAAGATGATGAATGAACGAGTAGAATGAAGAATGAAAGTACGAGAGGCATAAAAGCGAGAACTAGTATGAAAGATAAATAGCTAAAAAGAACTCCGATAATGTTGGAGGAGATTAAAAAAAAAAAACCTAGATCCTGTACTAAAGGACAGATACCACGAAGGATCACTTTTAAACTAAGTGTAACATTGTTCACAGCTACAGATCCGTAAATAGCTGTAATCAATGTTACACTTGACTTAAAAGTACCAAGTTTGACGGTATCTGTGCGTTAGTACAGTGATGTAGCTCAAGCAAAATTACTTCTCTCCTAAAGGTTATGATGAAAGGAGTAAAATCAAAAGCTCTTCTATCAGAAAGTAACTTAATCGCTGCTTATAAAAACAAACAACTTCTAATCGCATGAGGTCACCTACATTCATACTAACAATTCGCATGATCTTTCTCCTTAACTTTCGAGTCGGTATTAGTTTGATAATTTAACCGACAGATGGTGCTGTACATAGCACCAATTTGTATTTTCAACTGATTTATCAGTAAGCACCGCCTTATCTCTGCGTGACTCACTGTGCAGTGCGCGTGTCGTCGTCTGTACCTGCAACATGGGAAAGTTGGTCAATTAGTTTAGTGCTGATGACTGCTGTGATTAGAACTATTTACAGACTGACCGGCTTGCGGTTAGGGATGCCAACATTTTAATACGGATTACACATGTCTTAAAAACATACAATCAAATAAAATTAAGGTACTTTCGGTACTAATTGTCACTACGATCTAAAATTGGTGTTCAATGTATAGGGATATTCAACCGCATAACATAAAGTTATCAAGTATTTAAACTATTATGCTCATAACGACTTTAGATATTGCCTAGTATGCATTGCGTTAAAATTCAAGTGTTCATACGAAATTTCTGATGAAATGTGACAAGGAACACTTGGTCATGTTTGCCGTTTGATGAAATGGCCTAGATGAGACGCTATCTACCCAAATATACCGAAAGAATTACATCACTCAACGTTGGTAGGCTGAGGTTACAATTTATAATATAAAAAAAACTTAATTAAGAATCAAATTAACACGCCTACATAAAACAAACACTTGTACGGCGTAATTTTAAATTACCTTCAAATTGAAAATTACTAGCGTTGTCGTCGAAATCTTAAGGCTTATATTTGCGTGTCTAATTTGAAATCAGGACCTACAACTTTATGTTTTATAACAGTATCTAATCATGTTCCAACAAACAGAGGTGCACTAGCGAAGGCTTGAAGTAGAAATTGTTATTTCTGAACATATTTGCTATAAAGTCAACTGATAGGTTGGCTTAAAGGAAAATTGTATTAGTGTCAGACATTTTATCTGCAAGTCCTGATGCAACAATGCATGCAATGTTTATGCGATATTCCACTTAATACACGTTATTATTCCGTAAGGATAATTGAATCTAATTCGCAAGAGATATTCGAGCGTTAATTTGTAACATTTTGCAAGTACACAGACGTCCAATTACGTTGCATTTAACACTCAATTACTGAAGTACGCCAAACGTAATGCTTAATGCGATATAAACATGTCTAGACTCGGTTTATTTCGGTCTGAAACTCATTAGCGGTGGCGTACCTCGCAGGACAATACCGTTATTGTAAAAATAAACAATTGTCCGTCCTCTCGTCGATTCGTCACGGAACCGGTAAAAGACTAAGTCAATATGTTAATATAAAAGAATTTGCTTTGAACGCGTGCTAACTGAATTACCTGGAATTATTTCGGTGTTAATTTTAGCTGTTTAGAAATGCGAGCACTAATGGTCAACAACTTACTATGGTGGTACCTTGTTTAAAACATAGTTTGTAGCAGAATTAAAAAAAAATAGAATTTATTGTAAGTACTAGTAAGTAAGTAAGCGAAGAAGTGTTTGCTTCGATAACGCTGATTTCAGAATTTTATTTAAAAAAAATCAAAGCTTTCATATAAAATGGCCATTAAATCAACTACAACGCGATAAAGGAAACATATTAATCAGAGCACATGTACCTACGCATGTTTATGAATGGCGATACGTACAAAATGTGAATGAACTGTACTGTACAGTGCACATAAGTGTGGATTACTATAAATGTTGATAACAATTACAGGCAGGCTCGATTCGCTCCCACCCCGATCCGATGCGAACCCCTCGAAGAATCTAGTAGGGCACACGCATTAGCGCGTGATGCCGTTCTCTCTAGAAAAGCTCCGAAGGTGATTCGTTTCACACGGCTTGAGGAACCCTTTTAGTTTCTCGCCGCCCTCAAAACAGGCCGGTGAAGCTGAAAATGCTGTTTGAACAATCAAACTCTCTCCAAAAAAAAGATCTGCTCCAAACGCCTCGGGAGAATTATGTAGGGAAAGGAGAAACGCTTCCATGATGCCATCCCCCAGAAAACCTCTGGAGTGTGATCACACGGATTGAAAAACTCTTCAGATTTCAAACGCCAAAAGAGGAACATAAGAATCGCTTTTTTTAAATACAGGCATGCCATAAAGAAATTGGTTCAGGCAACGCCCATTGACACGCCTATAGACTCCTGGCATTTATGACACGATGTCTACCGGCCAGACAACACTAATCAATACATTGTAGCCTAACTTGACGTAGGAAGTTTGAGCAGACAGACCAATCAAAACGTCATACATTCTCTCGCGTTAGAAAAACATAAAAAGATATTATGTCGTTTTCTACAGATTACGCTAACACTGCATATTAGAATTTAAAATTGTATACGGTTCTAGTCGCAATTTATTTTACATAACAGTCCGTGTTTTTGCAAGGTCCGTAGTTACAGGGACATATTAAAGGTACAAATTTTTGGACAAAAGAGCCCGATTGGTGAAACTTGGAAGTGCAAACCTCGATAGGCGTCACCAAGGAGCGATACAGGGAGACAGGTGTTGGTATGCTACCTATCTATATTTCAGTAGTGTGTCCAATTTTATAAACTGACCGGATTAGATATTCTTGAGGAGATAATGGAAGGGGTATATGAAACCGAAACTAGTGCATGGCGAATTCAATCAAACACGATGCGTCCGGCGTGTGGTCGGTATTTTAAGAACGCTCTTGACCCTTACATGCGGTCATTATATCAAAGTACACAACTCTATTGAGGGCAACCGGGGAGGAAACTCGCTCTTTGCCTTAAACGATATAATGTTATGTTGCAGAAGGAGCAATTGGCCAAAAAAATTTTACCCACTCAACTGACCATTAGCTGGTTTAAGTTCACCCACGATCAACCTTGACAGTAACGACCTCACCTATGTAATTACATAATTTGTGGACGAGTCGCATTTTTGAGACATAGAGGAGGTAACTTAATTAAATAACCGGTGTTCGGAGGAAACGAGAAATGTGAGCGACTCAGCGATTTATTCACGGTATGTCGGTATGTTTGATAAGATCCTAACTTGGTTCTAGACATGATTATGGATAGGATGTTTCTGACTCTTCTTTTTCACTTGGTGCAAGTGTTGTTTGAATTTCTAATTGATTTGGGTTACTCCTCGATCGTAAAAACAAAGGTTATAATATTTCTATTTTGAATTTAACAGATCATCTATGCTCCTTTCAGCACCCTGCAAAATAATACTATTTTATACAATCTTACACATTAAAATTTAATACAATCAAATAATTATGATAATTAAATATTTTAATCAAAAAGACACCACGGCCATACTCCCAGCTCAAAGGTTCCCATGATACCAGCAGCGTTACCACGTTGTATTGCCAGGGAGAGTCTCTGAGTCTGGTATGACCCGCAGCGGTGATCGTACACACGATCCGCTAAACGGTGTCCTAGTTTGGCAATAAAAGACTTTGCTGGGGCACGGGCCCCACATCCCAGAAGTTTCTACAGCGAAAGGGTAAAAGTGGTACTGTGTCTTCAAGCCTTCAAGGTGTACTTTAAACGTTTCTACCTAGCGGCTTTCTCAACAGCAGACCCAGCAGTCCGCATTGTGCCTTGAATGTGCGACTTCGCGAAGGTGCTAACGCACGTCGCATCCCACAACAAGCAACGAGCCTTGTCCCAGGGAACCAAGGTCAAACCATCCGGGCTCTTGTCGTCTGTTTGGTTCAAGCCCGCACGGAATATTCGCGGTTCCGGCGGAATTCGGTACGCCGGATGATGTCATTCAGAGCGTGATGTCTCGGGAACCTGCCAGCGCATCTACAGCAGCACAACCCATGGTGCCCATTGGCCTCAACCCGAACTCCGCAAATACAACGATATTGTTCATAAATGTTGCAACCAAGCCGCAACGCTACCGCCACTCGCAAAGAATCATCGTCCATGAAGGTACCTAATTGTGGAGAAGGCAATGCATGCAGCCAGGCGCCCACTTCTAGTTGCGATACCGCTCTGAGTTTTGCTAAATCCGATGTGCTGGCGCCGTCCTTTAGCTCAGCGAGGGTCAAATTGGATCGAACATCGTCCCAGTTTCGTTAAACTTCGAGGTGATCGGGACAAAAGATCGACCAAGCAGGCAGAGCAGGCAGAGAGGCAGACCAGCAAGGCCTCACTCGCAAAAGGCACTTGGAATCCGTTACCATTTACGTGAGTAACAAGACTTAGTGCCCCATGCATGGAAGCCATAGAAGCTGGTAACGTCGTGTCTTGTACCCGACGAATGCCAATTCCACCGTGCCTTATTGGCAGGGACGCCAGATGCCTATGTCTATCATTTAGATCCACGTTAAGGATGCTTTCTAGGGTTTCTTTAAGGCTGTGGTCAATATTCAATAACCGATATTTCCGCTTGGCACACCGGAACCGTCCTCACAGAATAATTTAATTTAGGTATCGACAAACAAGATCGTAGTAGGGTTAAAGCAATGTGTGGTGGCAACCGCTCCAAATGACTACGACTAAGAATACTAGTCTTTATTGTATGTATTTACAGAAGATTTCATCTAAAAAATTACTTATAATTGTAATTCTATAATATTTTGCGTTATGGAGGCTATAACATTGTTGTATTTTAGTCTGTTTAAATACATTGTTTCTGTTTGAGGATTTCATTATTTTTACGTTATTTGTGGGTATTGGGTGAATGGCTTTAACCCAAAGGCAAAGTCAATCCGAGCCGAGGTCCTATCCTTTAAAGGCGCGCTCGGCTTCTCCGCTTACAAGACTCGAATTCGAGATGCCCTGGAAAATTCCGTAAAGTACAGCCACGTCCACATGATGACGATCGATTCCTTAAAAGTTTCCAGGGTAAAGACGATAGGTGTACAACAGTACAACAGCAGTTCCCTCAAAGAAACTTTGCCTTACCTATACATTTTATCCCAACAATACACGAATATACCTAATAAAGAAATTTTTTATTATAATGCAGATGCCACGCGATCAGATTCGCAGGCATGACTAGACACATCCGAAAAAGATCTAGAAGCATACTTGACTAAAGCTAAGGAGACAACTTTGTCTGTCGTTGTTGTCGTAATTATTTATTTAATGTTTCCGATGGATCCTGCGATGTCCGCATAGCTAAATAATGGGATCACACGAGCAACGGTTAATAAGTGACAAGGTCATATCAATTAACCTAACGCTTATTGCGATCTCATTGCGATAATCTTTTTATCTTTAAATCCTCTTTTTATTTGACTGAACCGGTGAAGAAGGTATGATGTCGATTACAAATAAGTTATGGTCTCAACCCTGAGAAACTCGATTTAACAGCCCTGTGGGTTTAGTAGTTAAGACCACCGGTTTAGAGCCAGAGGTCCCGGGTTCTATTCCCAGCGGGAGGTACATGTTTGTGTACTCCGTTTGGTTGGTGGAAGCGCTCGTTTGCCTGACTGGCTAGCTAACCCCATCTTATCTAAATATGTCGCCATAACATCAATGTTTGTAGCATTGTGGTGTTCCGTTGCTAGAGATAGATAGCTAGTGCCTCAGTAGTTGAGGATTCCGGGTGAAGTGCGCTTCCACCTTCGGCCTTATCATCACTTAACATCAGGTGAGATGAAGGCCATCAAGTGCTTACACGTAAGATTTTAAAAAAAATTTACCCCCGAGTTGTTCTGCTTCTACAATCTGACCCACTTAACAAGTTACTAATACGTCGTCGTAAGCAAAAGATTTTTTATGCGAAAATCTTAGATTTTCTTTCTTTCATTTACAAGCAGACAAAGTTACGGGCAACGGCTACAGTATAGAATAAACAAAGCTAAACTATCTGCACTATTTATACCACATTGTTATGAGTCTCCAAGCACCTAATAAAAATGAATACACAATATTCTTTTACGGAAAAAAAGGAGACTTCGTTGCCAAATCGGCTGTGCGAATAAACATTTCATACAGGAACGAGTTGCGATCGAAATCTTCGTGTATTGTCACGCAAGTGCGTTTAAAAGTTTCGACAGCCGTGCCCGTGTGAGGACACGGCCCATTAGTTGTTTGCGAAAACGCCGAAATTGCTATACCTGGTGTGATTGACATTTGTAAAAAAATTACACTTTGCGATTAATTAAAAATGGAATAAAGATTGTAGTTTTTTAAGAAATTATTAGAGCAGCAATAAAAGAAACTTTCAGAACTTGAGAAACCAACACTACTTTTTCACCAAGCTCTATGAACACGAATTTGGACTTTTTAAACGTTTTTTTAACAACAGCTGCTGTCAATTTCGAGAACCGATAGTGAAGATCCATATTGTGAGACTTTTCTAGTAATCAGTTTCTAGTGACACCTAGATTGGAAATCAGTTGTTTCAACTTCCTAAAAGCCCGGTGCGAGATCGAAGACAGATTAATTATTAAAGTTGTCTCGGTAAAGCCAGTACTAGCACCTCGACAGTCGACATTAAAAGGAAATAAATAACACTTGATTATACCGGCTACTATACTAGTTTATCAATAAGTAGGGATAACGCGGTCTCGAGAGCCATAACTTGGTAGCCAGACGATATTGTTGCGTTCTATAAATTTTCACTAATAGCGCGGTTAATGTACCTTTAAATTTAATTTCATTACAGTTTCCTATTTGTAATACAGCGCTATAATTAGGATAGTTGAACCGATATTAAGGATAATACGAATAGGAAAAATAAACTAATCCTGTTTAATCAGGGCCACTGATATTACGGTAATGTATAATTAGTATGTTTTTTGTTGTCTTTAAGTATCCGATGTTTCGGAACAGTTGCATCAGCATGTTCCGATGTAGAATTATTAATGAAGGAAGGAAACAATATTATCAGTTATCATAGCGCATACAACAGTGCCAAAATATCGGATACTCAAAGACAACAAAAACATGATGAAGATCCCGTAAATAATGTCTCTAAGGATGACGAGAATAAAGCATAAGTGTTGGGTGGGCAGCTTTGTACCGAAACATTTTGCTCATAAGTTTTTTTTAATTAGTACAATAAATGGCAATAACAATATAAGAATACAAATACTAAACGTGAATTTAATTACCGACTTCTTTGGTCTAGAATTTACAGATCACCAGTAAACAATATCCACACCGACCATGTTATCTACGGTCACAAATTAAAATAAAATGTAAAATATTTATTCGGAGCATCTATGACAACTTAACATAATGGACATTTTAAATTTATATAATATATGCAACCGAAATGCCCCCACTCCAGCTTATGCTATGACATTGACGTGCCATGGCGCTGATATTCTGTGGAATTAATTCGTATCCCGCAAATGTTAAATGCTCCTTGCAGTTAATATTTGTGCGTTTTGTTTTACGAGTAGTATTACAAGATTAGCTTAAATCGTGAATAGAGAATAGATACGTAAAATTGATATATTAAGGTATTAGAATAAACGATGTACTAGTTTATTACAAGCACGCGAGTCATTTCTACGTGCTCGTCACAAGGATGAGCGCACTAGGGTCGGTGATACACGTGGCGAAAACAATTTAATGCCGGCATGCGTTGGTGGCTTTAGCTGGAACGACGTAGAACGTGAGAATCACAAATTCAATTGGATTGTTCCACACCTTGATAATAATATGGGTGAATCGCGGAATTCTACCTAATATCGTAAACAAAGTTTTCAATGGTGTTGTTTTTTTTATAAAAGAAGGAGGCAAACGAGCACGCGGCTCACCCGATGGAGAGTAATCACCGCCGCCCATGGACACCCGTAAAACCAGAAGAATCGCGTTGCCGGCCTTTAAGGAGGAATAGGTTCGTTTCTTGAAGATCCCAAGGTCGTAACGGTCCAGAAATACCGCCGCCGAGAGCTGATTCCACAACACTGTAGTTTGAGGCAAGAAATTTCGTGAAAAACGCACAGTAGTAGACCGCCATCCATCAAGCCGAACAATTCTTCAGAACACTCCCCATGATATATGCGGTACAATAAACAGAGAGACGCAACGTCTCTCTGCAGAGCCACTGGATCGAGCGGACCTGAAATAACCATGTCGTCGACAATTCGAGCAGCTCTGCGTTGAATGCGGTCAAATGGAAGGAGTTGGTACTGGGGTGCTCCAGCCCAAAGATGGGACCAGTATTCCATATGCAGCCTGACCTGTGCTTTGTACAGTTGTAAGCGGTGGGCCGGCGTGAAATACTGACTCGCTCGATTAAGCACACTCAGCTTTTTCGAAGCTAATTTAGCTTAACCTTCCAAATGACCCCAAAACTGAACGTCACTCGAAATATCGACGCCAAGGATCCCAATAGTCGGGTTGGTATCAAGGGGAGCTCCCTCAAAGTTCAGAGGTACGACGAAGGGATGTTTTTTCACGGTAAATGCGCAACCTTGTTTTGGTGGGGTTAAAGTGGACTAGGTTACGTCGGCCCCAATTTGAGACATGACTTAACATGTTCTTGGTGTCAGTCACAAGTTTATTCCGGCTCTTAGAGCCGGAAATATAAGCTCGTCCGGTGTAGAGCGTGTTCCCAGTACTGTCGTCCGCATAGCATTCAATGCTGTTGTTATGCAACATGTCATTGATATGCAGAAGAAACAGAGTAGACGACACACACCCCTGCGGGACTCCAGCATTCACGGGCTTTATGTCAGAGCACGACTTTGATGCTACGCCCAGAAAGAAAGCTGACGACCCACGAACACAATTTCTCTGGAAGCCCTTTCTGATGGAAGTTTAGCTAAAACAGCCCTGTGACATACCCTGTCGAAGGCTTTTGCTATGTCCAAGTTAACTGTCAATGCCTCCCCTTTCCTCTCCACTGCCTCCGCCCATCGGTGAGTGAGGTACACTAAAAGATCACCAGCCGAACGGCCGCGGCGAAAACCATACTGGCGATCGCTTAGTAGCTGATTCTCTTCTAGGTACCTCAAGAGCTGGCAGTTTGTAATGGACTCCATTACTTTGGTGAGTAAAGAGGTGATGGCTATTATAGGCCTGTAGTTGGACGGATCCGAGCGATCGCTTTTTTTGGGTTCGGGTGGACAAGGGCTGTGGGTTCCAAGAACTCGGGACAACGCCAGCAGTGTAAGAGAGCCGAAGAGGCGCGTTAGAACCGGCGCCAACTCAGGAGCACACGCCCGAAGCACAATGAGAGGGACTGCATCAGGTCCATTCGACTTATGGATGGCAAGGGAAAAAAGAGCCTTACGAACTGACCTTTGCAGGAACCGAACGTTTGGCATAGAACTAGCGCAATGCGGTATGATTGGTGGCAAATTTTCCCCATCATCCAAGGTCGAGTAACTTTCTGAGCACGCTGGTGTTTGGATCCTTTGATGACACCGCATTAGCCCAGGCTTGGTAATGCTGTCGCTTTCAGCGAGACGCCATTTTGCAGCTGCGACCAAACCAAGGTTGGGACCGTTTAACGTCTGGTTTGACCCCTTTTTATACCTTTCCCGACGTTGGCCGTGGACACAAAATATGCGAAAAGTGTACCTACTCATTCGTTAGTTAGTTTAGTCTCCTATGTACGACAAAGCGGAGCAACTGATTGATATGATTATTTGCACAGATTTGTTGGATTTGAATTAAGAGTCGTTGATGCTTTTATAACCGGGCGGTCTCAGACCTAGAACCAGAGGTTCGGGTTTCGCTTCCCTGCCAAAAGGGTACATATTACAGTACTCTTTATAGCTGGTGGTAGCTAGCTACCAGCAATCTTATCTAAGTCTATCGTCATAATGACAATGTTAGTAGTAGTAGCATTATTGTGTTTCAACATTCAGAGATAAGACTCTTTTTAAGTACTTGTGGACTTTGGGTGTTGTGTGCTTCCGGCCTTATCGTTACTTTCCATTTTAATATAGTAAGATGATGCCAAAGCGCTATTTGATTAAAAAAAGTCCCTAATACTATATTTTTGGGTGCACGCGATACTTTTGAAACATGAATAGTTATAAAATTCAAATTCAAAATTCAAAATCATTTATTCAGATTAGGCTACAAATAGCTCTTATGAACGTCATTATGCCATATACGAGGATAAAGCTGCGGTCAGTAACAAGTAACTACAATTAAGATATGGTTAGTATTTACAATAAAGTCAACTAGTCTTAGTCGAAAGATATCTCGCTGCCAATCAATGCTTTGTTAATAATCAACTCAACACAATAGGTAGTAAAAGCGACATAAATGCTATCTGAAGTTTAAGGAAGTTACGTACTGACCTTTTGGGTCTCTATCACGTACTTGAGGTGTTACCGCACAGTTTAATACCAGAAGTTATTGAACCGCACACTCGCCTTCGCCCCACTTGACACAACCTTTATAAATATATTATATATATAGGTATATTCATTACATTTATGATTTATGCGATTGTGAGAAAACACCAATATTTTTATTATGATTAAAGCCTTTAGCTGTGAAAACTTAAAAAGTGAATAAAAATGAAGAAAAATGTGTTGAGCCGAGTTTATCCGAATTTTCAAGCCCGTTTTTAAATATTTAACACAGAAATAATTATAAAAAAATTACAATATATTATCTCCTCTACCTCGGTACCACGATAATGTACAGTGACGTGCATATTGTTAGCAAATAATTTGAATAGATACATCTAGTAAATAGAGTGAGCTTGATAAACAAAGGTGTCTTTACAATATACCTAGCCAACTGAACAAACATGGCTGTTTAACAACTACCACTTAAGAAATATCAATACCTAACCTAATCTATTTCTCCAAAAGGATTAAGAAGGATTAAGATTTTAACTAGCAGTAGGACATTCTGAACCACTAATAATATTATCTTTAAAAATAACCGTATGTCATTGGGTCTTACGCGGATACAGACCAGTTGATATTGTCTTGTCATCAATACATCGTTTCAATAGTTACATCTAGCATTTAACTGCGAAGATTGGTCACACAAAGGTACGGTCAGCATCACATTGATCGAAGCATTCTAAATAGTTAAAAAGATCTAAACATATAGGGGAAATAAGTCAAAATACGTAAATTTTGAGTAGGTATATTGCTTGAATCAAACATTTTGATAATTAGTCACACATGTACTCCGCTGATCACATAAAACGAGTAGTAAGGTTGGTTTCTCATAAACCTAACACACAATTATATTCGTTACATCGATCAATTTGAACTGTCCCAACAGTCATATTTGTTGATATGTGAACGCGAACACAGCCGTTTTACAACGAAAACAGATAAATGGTCTTATGATTCTTACTGTATTGAGACAGTAAAGTATGGTCAGATATCCTCCCAATCCCAACAGCATGGTCACCTATTGTCCTAACGGTCAGTGTGGTCACCCGAACAGTCGAATAGTGCACCAGGCCCGTCTAGAACTGGTTCCTTGCGGCTGGTCTGTAAATATGCGAGCTTTATTTTACAACCGCTACATAGAAATCCACTCCTGGCTGCAGACTGCGCGGTATTTGAACGTTTGCTTAATGTAATTAAAGCGGCCGTTGTCTGTCTTGTTTGCTTTTTATGGAGGTGGGAAATACTATTAATATCTATTTGTAGGTATGACGGTTGTTTTTGACGTGATCGATAAATTTAGGGAAATTCTGTGAATTATTTAGAGAGCCCTAGTTAGAATAAAACTCCGTAAGTAAACTATTTCGTTGTAACGAAACATTTTTTACGGATCTTCTCGTGTTACTTATTATTTTATCCTAACGTTTCGAACCCTTGGGTCCGTGATCACAGGGAAACTGAGTAATCAAGAGCAGATTAATATTGTGTTTCATCCATTTGTAGTGTTTCACGAACCTAAGAAAACATAAATACATTCAGTAGCTCAAAGACTCTTTTTACTTAGCATTTTTTACATTTTCAAGTAACATTACTGGGAGCATTCATTTAAAAATAGATTCCTTTAAAGAATCCTTCTCTATAACTCTTTAACTCTATGCTGACGTTTAAATGTGACCGACATCTAATGCGTGTACATGCCAAGAGGTGGCGTCCAATAGAAACTACATGTGACGCTATTAAAAAGTGTGGTCCGAATCTCTCATTAAACTTTGAAATTAAATAAAAAAAAATTGCAAAAAAATATACTTAAATGTCGATTTAAAATTTTACCTAGTAGGATACCTTTTACCCTGGTAGGATGTCGTAATAAGATATGGTACTTATTACTATAATTTTAAGAAGCAAAGCAAAATATAAGCATAAACGGATGTTTAGTTTGAGTTTTATGTCGTAGACATTCATGTTATGTAATAAACCTTTAGCGCGTCAAGTTTTTAGTAAACAAATAAAACTATAATTTTAAACATGCTATTAGCAATTTAGATTAATTTACAACGTTAAAATCGTAAATATTTACAATTATCACCAAGCACATGCACGAAATTTTAGTAGTATTCGCTAATAAAAAAATTACCACATAGGTACTTCAAGTACTTCCTACAAAACTTTTAAATTACAGCTTTAATTCGGAACAAACCAGCGCAAGCGCCGCGCGCCGGCCGCTTAGACGCCGGAGCTACAGAGCGCCATAGGATATAAACTTGTATTACTGCCAAGTTTTTTCAACTCCGCTGAACGTGTGAGATGCTTCTTCGTCACGCCCCATCTTACGTGGTGCTGTACATAATAATCATAACATTTCAACGACTAAGAGAAGAGCTGAATGCGAATTGAGAATACGGCTAAGAAATTGTGAAAATTTAATTTAATTACTCAATTTACTGTTTCATTACCTTACTCCATTTTTCTTGTAGCCTCGACTTTTGGATTATCTCTTCTGTGCTTTCGCCCGGCACACACAACATGAAAATCGTGACAAAAATAATCTATAAAACAGTAATTTTTTTTTTTATGTTTTTACTTTTATAGTTCTCACCAGCTTAAAATAGCAAATACATAAAACAAAATAAAACAACAAATGTTTTATTTTGTTTTATGTATTTGTTGAATGATATTGAAAGAGATATCTACAAATAATTCCCATTTCATGTTCCACGTTTTACAATATTATTTATTTTTATGTAAAAAAATATAAAACACTAAGAAAATACTTTTGGTTAAATTTATACTGACAGAATGTCATTCTACAACACAATAATTTCATTTTATACGATACTTCGTCGGTGATAGATAAAACAGGTGAATCTTGAGAGCCTTGAGTCACCTCATTCTATTAAAACTCAAGTCTTGGTAGTTAAAAAGAAATAAATTCTATGTACTTAAGAAAACATTTACGTCCACGGCACAGCTTCGCAACAACTTTATTACATACATTGTTAATCACTTGATTTATATCTTGTGCCATAAATCCATTGGAATCCTAAACACTTAATCGGTATTTTATCATTATACCTGACGCGTAGTCGCTAAATGTTCTAATATAAATTATACCAGACATCTTAACTATCACTAGAGGCTTGACCACAGCGAAAATATGTTTTACAAGCTACAATAAAATAAATTGGTATAAAGGAAGATACGGAGTGAAAGTTCAGATCAATGTACATTACATTTTATAGCAATCTGTTCGGATTTATGTATTAATCTTTTAAGAACCTTATCATAGCTATCTCTAATTTAGAGATATGGACAAAGACGGCTAAGCACGCGACAATAGAAACTAATAGTTGACTACAAGATTGGATCTACTATTTGACTAAATGTAGCTATATATTTATAGTTTCTGTGCTCTTACTTCTTAATTAATATAATTTGTAATTTGTAACAAACAGGGTTAAGACCTAATTCAATATAAACAAAACAACAAGCAAATTTACTACATTGGATGAAAACGCAAGTAAGTGAGCTAGCCAGTGTTTGATTGAATGTTTAAATGTATTACTCGCAATTACCCGTTCCGATCCAAACCCCTCGGAGAACCTAGTAGGGAACGGGGACACGTTTGCGTGATGCAATGCCCTCTAGAAAACCTCGGTGTTTAGATCACATGGCTTGAAGAACTCTTTAAAAATTTCTCGTCACCTCGAAAAGTCCGATGACGCTAAAAAAACAATCAGCAAATTCTCTTTAAAAAAACCTCGGGATTCGTAAACCCCTGATAGTAACACATTGCATTGCAGATTGGATTAGACGTCGAGCAATTATATAAAAGACAGTACTGCAAGGAAGGTGTTATTTTTGTTCAAGCATACGGTCTGCCCGGCAATGGTCACCGACAATCGTAAAATAAAAATAAAATAATAAAATAAATGTATAAAAATCGTAGAATTCGCCGCAAAGCCCACAAAGAAATAAAACTCATTCCAACGTAGTGTAAGAAGGTAATAAATTATTTAATAGTAAAAACCAAAATCAATCAAGTACCATTACCAGTTACCGTTACCAGTTACCATTACAGTTACCAGTACTTGTACTGAATGGTACTGAGGAGATCAGTAAATTGTTTGTACTGAATGGTACGTTAATTACAAAAATTGTTTGTAAACAATTTTTGTAATTAATGGGATTCTTACCATGTTTATTGTTTTTGAGTATCTGATATTTCGGCACAGTTCCATACGCCATGATCAATTATAATATAATAATATAAACATGGTTAGAATAACGTTAATAATTACTCTAATACAAGTCAGTGACCATGAAAGTTTAAACAAAGTAAAATGATGTTGTCGCATACTCTATACTTATTTATTTTGTGCTTTTGTTTTACTTGTAATACTTAAGTTTCTGAGGCTTTATTATAAATAAATAAAGTGGAAGACCAACATTAGACATATCGAGAGAACAAACGAATTACGGTCTACGAAAGAAATCCTAATCTCAAAAGAATATGAGATTACATGTCAGAGTATGAAAGAAGCTTTTTGTTCAAACATTTACTCCGTGTGCCAAGTAGGTCACTTGTCTGTCTGTCAAGAGAAGGTAACTAGAAAAAAATGTAATAATTTTAGATAGGTTTCCTAAAACATTGCTTTCTTCTTATAACATTAGGTTATGAAATAATAAGATTCGAATGAAAACTCTAAACTACAAATAGTAAAAGTAAATAAATACCTAATTACAAATACCTGTAATAATTACAAAATTATTTGAAATTTAGAACTTCGCTGAATTATTACCAAAGTATTTTTATAGACCTTACTGATTGACGTGAAGTGATAATTTGAAAGCCGTGATTTTATAGTCATTAGGGAAATAAATTGTAAAGTATGAAAAAGGACAAGGATGGTTTTCCAAGTTATGGAAAAGAAATGATTTCTTTATGATAAAATAATAAAACTTAGCGTCCTTAGAGACGAAGGCCTGCGCTACGTGTATTATCAACAGTATCATATCCTAACGAACATAACTTTCTACTAGTTTCTACAAAAGCAACTATCGTAAAGGTAATTTGCTATGAATGATATTAAGACCCTTATTAACTTTTCCATAATTCACAATTTCCCAAGTGTCTTCACCAAAACAATATCATTGCGACATCTCAGAACCTTGAGCGTTAGAAAGAACTGAGTAAGAAAAACTGGTAGCTCAAACTATTACTAACAGCAGAAATATGCTGCGTCTGTGTCACGCCGTTCAACCGATTTGACGGTTTTTTGTTGGCCCCTAGTCTGGTCGGTGTCTGCGTCTGCACGTTCGCGCTTTCCTGCGCCGGCGTCGCCGTCGTCGTCCACACAATAGCTTGTACCTAGCTATTTATTTGAACAGGTGGGGGGGAAAAGGTTATTTGCATTTTCGATAGAAAACATAACTTTTATAATTTTTGCATGTGAATAAAATTAATGGCCGTGACCATTTTTTGTCCGTTTGAGGCACGCAAAGGAGGATTACGTTTTTACCATATTTATACTTCCCTAACGTTTAAAATTTATAAATGTTCAAATAATTTTTAACGTAAATTTTGTTGCGAACAAATTAGTAAAACACAAATGTTAGTGACGGTAGTTGTTGACATTGAATGGGCGCCTTTGGCTTTCAAAGTAAAAAGTGTTGAATAATTTCGGCGCGCTGGTTAGAACCACGATAGCTCAATTGGAAGAGCACCTGACCCGGAATGTCAGAAGAGTGCAGGTTCAAATCCTGCTCGTGGAAATTTTTTCAACGTTTAAAATTTAATTAAAGACCGTGTAAAATGAAGTACAGAACAATTTCTATACATAGGTATACCTTCTAATTAAAATGCTCAAACGGGCTTTACGCAAACTCTTTCATACGGGTGGCCTAGGTCTTAGATATCTTTTGAAATACCCAACCCTTTGGCAGAGCAGCACGGGCCGCAGTAACAGGCTGACGTCAGCCCGTGACGAAGTCGGGTATTTCTTTAACTTTAGAGAAAAAAGGTTTAAAGTGTTTTCGACTTGACTTTAAAAAGATATAATTAAAATAAAACGCGTCAGCACTTTCTAGTCACTGGTTTTCAGTTGATCATCAACCGCTAACTATGTAATCTGTAATTTAACAATATATCTCATACATTTTTAAAACATGCCCACATCAACACGCCCAATAATTCCCTTATTCAATAACTCCGGTATCAATACCATCGATGAATTGGGCGACGCGACGCGACACGACAGTATCGAATCGAATACCTACTCCTCGCAACAATACGGTGTGGCTATGCCCGAGTACACTTCCGACTAGTTTTGACTCTTATTCCATTGAGTTAAGAGTTACATTGTTCACATGTTAATGCTCGTGACTGTGCTTACTTACGCGAGCGGTCCTCAAATATCGCGTTCAGTTCAGAGCCTACACGGTCGACTCTCGTTACTTACACTCATTACGCTCCAATGAAGAAAGCAGACACCGCGCAGACTTCGCACAATGCCTCACAGATCTGGGTTAATTGAAGACAACACCCACCATTGCTACGGGCCTTTGTATTATAATGCAGCTTTAATATATAAAGAGATTGTTTCCGATGCAAAAGCTTTTTGTTCACAATTTGTCGGCGGTCGAGCCTATATCATTCTATTTCAACTTTAGCTATCAATCTTTACATAAAGCTTTGACCAAAAAAATCTTATTCTTGAACTACTATAAAGATAATTTGCGTTCAGTGGTTTATCATGTTAGTTTCAAATGTATCATGCTAATTTTCCCATTCAGAAAAAAGCAATTGGTTTGGTTTTGGCTTGCTAGAAGCGATGAGTAATGTTCATTTGATTCGCCGAGTAATTGTTGACGTTGGATTGTGCCGATTTATGGGTATAAAGTTTTATTAGTCGTCAATGGGCGACCACACAACCGTAACGCATAGTTTTCTTGCATCTAATATTATGATATATATTATTCTGGAAGATTTAGGATAACACATACAATTATGTTATCTCTGTAGTCAGTTTCTCACTAACTTGATACGGTACTTTATCGAAAAACCTGTTGTATAATTTTATCGACGTAAATAGTAATACTAGGCTTTCGCTGCTAGGAAAAACGTATCTTGGCCGGGAGTCACGCCAACTTTACCTACTGTGCGTCCTTGAAGTGAGCCCGTCAATTAAACTAGGGTTGTAGTAATTGTATAATTGCTAGGGTACCATGATAATAAAATAAATAAAAGACTAACGCATGATGGGATCAACATAGTCATTAAACCAAAATATACGAAAACGGGTGAATACTTTTTTATAAATATTCGTGTGAAATGAAATTATTGATATGATTACAAATATTTTCTTCAAATAAAAACCTATGGTGAAAGTCTGGTTTGTGCGGTAAAACATTATTTCTTTCTAGCGCATAGGTGCGCGGAAACCTGCTGAACTTGTGTCATAAAATTCATACTCAACAGTAGGTATCTTCTGCCTGACTTCGCGACCAGATTGATGAGATTCAGTAAAGGCATAACATAAAGGCATAAATCCCGAATTTCACGGTATTATAATGTATTAAAGTAGAGTAAATTAATTATAAAATGAAACGAGCTAAGAGCTACATGGGCATTAAACGCATCTTGATAGCGGAGTTCGTTGAAGAGACAATATTTTTATTAAATATTTTACGGGTAAGCACAGTGCCTTGATCTCACCTGATGTTAAGTGATGATAAGGCCAGTGGTAGTGCACTTCACCCGGGATCCTCAACTAGTGAGGCACTTGCTATTTTATCTCTAGCTGCCGGAACACAACAATGCTACAAACGTTGATGTTATGGCGACATATTTAGATAAGATAGTGGTATTTATAATTTTATTTTTTATAAAATACAGTGAAAAAATTAAACGCCTACCCGACCCAGCCAGGAATCAAAATCTGGGTCTTCCGCAATCCGGGCGGCTGGACTGACCGCTATGCTACCAGCAAGGCTAATGTAAGCGCTGAATTTTGTCACTTTTTAATTTTTGCTTTTTAATTTTTTCAGCTAATAGCGGCACAGTGCGCCATCTATCCAACGGTCATTGCAACCGATGGCTATGCAGATTCATCTTTGCAGAAGAAATACCACAAATTTGATAACACAACGCTATAGTGAATTTTTAAGTGCTAATTGCTGCACTGAAGCTTAATTAAATATTTATAAAATTTTATAAAATACAGTAAAAAAATTAAACGCCTACCCGACCCAACCAGGAATCGAACCTGGGTCTTCCGCAATCCGTGCGGCTGCACTGACCGCTATGCTATCAGATGGTAGCTAGCCAGGCGGCCAAACAAGCCCTACCACCAACCAAACCAATACACAAACATGTACCCCCCGCTGGGAATCGAACCCAGGACCTCCGGGTCTAAACCGGTCGTCTCAACCACTAGACCACAGAGGCGGTTAAAATATAGATAATACCAGCTTACAAAACGGAAAAATCTAGACACCAAAAAATAGGTCGAGAAATCGGCTAGCTGTCGAAGCGGCAATGGTTAGATGTCATCTGCAGTGCGACACTACCTTTCACATTGATTTCGGAGATGGAAGTATGATTGAACCCGTGTGTACAATATCGAGGAACGAATTTTAACTTTTACAGAAAGATAAATACTTTATTGCTCACACCACACACAGTGGGAAAATCATTTACACATAATCAAACCTAGTACCTATAAACAAACCTATCTATAGCGAAATTTTTTTTTAAAGCCGAATTCTTATCAAATACAAGCGAAAATAGTTCATCATTCATAAATTGACCTGATATTTGTAGCAAAACATTTAATATCAAGCTAATTTACAACTACGAGTTCGTAACTCATATCGTTAGTGACCGAGCAACATTTTAGAAGGGATAATAACTAAAGCATTTAAATGTTACATGACCCACTGGACACATTATATTTTTTATGTAGTGAGTAGCACATAGAACAATACTCTGTGTAAACACAATAAGCTGCGTCATGCAAGGTAAACGGTATATTGCTTTCTGACAGAGAAGCATTTTGCAAATACTAAACGTGCCCTCGTATAATTTGATTTTCAATACAATTGACGGTAGGTACTTTAAATTCTAAACAGGTCGTAAAATTGTACAATAGTACAAATAGGTCGATACTTATTATGTGCTTATACGTCTTATTATCATTAACGAATCCATAGGTTTACTGTATAATTATGAATTACAACGAAAAATGTCTTGGCACTAGGCGGACAGTACTCACAATCTTTTGTTTTAGGTAACCCACTTTCATTCTTAAATATGGCAAAGCAAAAAATAAATAGGAACAAACCATAGACGAGCAAAAAAAAACTAGCACAGCACGTATCTTATTGCACGTCAGTGTCGTTCCTAATAATTCATATTTGACACACCCACACACATTGCCTCCAAAGAGTCCAAAGTTCGATGACATGGAAAGAGTGAAATCCATTCGCCAGTACCTACCATTACTAGATCAGTAGTGTGTCAGCGAGTCAGCAGAAACAATAGATGAAGTCTTGCACAGTGGGTTTATTAAGTCATTTTCGAGGCATAAGTCAAAATTTTTTTTTATTACCCTATGTTGTGTCTTATTGCTGGGCAAAGAAGGCCTTTGCCCAGCAGTCTTCCGCGGATTTTAATATTGTTAAATTTGAACTACTAAACAAGTTTTTTAATAATTGCAAATACCTAAATGTACATTTAAAAAAAGTTTGTAAGTCTAAAAAAATATGTATATTTTATTTAATAATATTTGATATGTTGTGAAGTCACACGGCACACCATTACTTGAACATCGGTAAATTTCGGCACTTGCTAAAAGTTGAATAAAAAATGTGATAATCAAATTCATACATAATATATTTATACAGACATAGCACGAGACGTAACTAATGCGTATTTATTAAATTTATATTTTAACATATACACTGTATATTTTAACACTTTACAAGAAAGTACGCGTGTTGAGCTTTCTAAAATGGTATAACATTTGTATGATTCCCATTGCTGTCACTCAAACTCTTACATAATTTAAATCATACTTAGATCATTATTTTTATAATTATGTACTCCTTAACTTCAGATGTTTCTTTGTCGTCATAAAATTAAGTTAAATAGTAGCAGAGAGAAGTATACTTATGGTTATCACATCTTCTTGCTAGAATCTATGGTAAAATTTTACCTCCGAAAAAAACCATTTAGGTATTTGGCATAGCTCTCGTTTAAGCGTACCCATAGTGCGTTGGCGCGGTGACGTCAGTCAGCGAAAAGTCAATTAGGCCATGTCACATTGTCTGAGGCCACTTAAACTGACTATTCATTTGTTTTGAATCACATTTCATTCATAGTGAAAATGGGGGCGAGAGAAGCAGGAAGGCGTTGCGGCCGGCCGTTCCGGGAAGTGGCCGCAGACAAGCCGCAGACATCAATGACGTCACGATATCATCGGCCGAATAGAGACACATAGGACGTGCTTTGTAACCATTATTATTAAATTTTTATATTTGGAGCAGTTTTTCAGCTTCTGTAAGAATATTTCGATTGTTGTTTTCATAAAAAACAAATAAAAACTTTCAGTAACTTTCAGTTTCTTTTTCATTTAACTACTAAGACGGCAAACAGGCGTACGGCCCGTCTAATGTTAAGAGGTCTGTGCACTGTGTAGTCTATTGACACCTACATAACCATGGGTACAGACCGCGTTGTCGCCCCTAATGAATTGGTTATAATGCCACTACACCCAGTAATTTTACGGGACTTAATAATACTATTTGATACTACTGCCTAACAGCGAAAATAGGTAGGTAGAAGTGGCAGCTAACCACCCTTCTTGACGACAGGTTCTGTATGGGAACCGGTACGGCTAAAGCACATTCCTAAATTTCACAACTTTTGCAATGCTTCGGATAAATTACCACAGGCATGTGACTCAGAGGTTTAGGTGACGACTGACGTCAAATAACACAAGAAGGGTAGTTTATATATTTAGAATTAGGGGATAAGATTATTTTTCTTTGAATATTTAGAATTTACGAAAAACTTCTTTCCGGAACTTCACAAATAAATCTTAATTAAAATTGACCACTATATTCAAGTTACTCTTGCTTACACGCTCACTTTTCAATATTATTTATTGCGCCTTAACTCAATACATCTTAGGATCTTTTAACTTGATGCATGTCCGACAAACACACTTAGCCGGTTTTTACTGTAATTGAACACGAGCATTTAAGAAGTGGTACGGGCTAAACGTAAACTCATACAAAAAATGTAATGATAAAAAGTAATGCGCTCGAAGCCAGCCTCGTATGTACGAAGTTGTTGACCTTGACAATAAAAAACTTAATGCCGACACCATAACACGGGTGTTGCGAGCCATTGAATCGTGGGGCGCCAAGGCCGCGGAGTCAATGTACAGGAGAGGACGCCACCTGTCTGCGGCATTCATATAAATATACACAATAATTATTGCGACGACACGACTCAACATGCGAAACAACCTGCAGGCAACTTTTCTTTGCATGTTGCTGTTTGAGCACTTGAACAACGCGAATTCTTTAATGACAAAGCACGTTTTCGATCCAACACGTTCACTTTTCGTATGCCAACCGTTTAGGAGACACTAAATTTTTTATTGTTGTGGACGATAGATGAACATCGAATTGATTTTTAAGCAGGCAGGCAGACCCGCTAAGCTCTTTGGTGAACTTGAGTCAGATTTCATCAAAATAACAGACGTCGATTTCATATTCCACCCTTCGTGTCATGAATAATGAATATCTCTGCATGTGAATCCACAATATAGATTCTATTTGTGTCAAAACGCATAGTATGCCATATTTTCGTGTTTGAATGTTTTATGAAGCTGATTCCAAATGCATGAAGGAGTGTGGAAGTAACCCATTCCTGTATGACTAAGTCCGTCGCGCTCTGAGACATGATTAACAAAATTATTTCTGTAGGCGTACCGCATGAATTGTATCTTTTACCAGGATGCCTAGTGTAAGTTTTGTTTACTATCCGAATTCATTCGATTACGTTTACGAAAACGAAAATTAGTATGGCATTGAAGCAGCGCCTCCTGGCGACAAAAGAGAAGAGTTAATAAGCCATACAAAATCTCGTTTTCATTAACGTTAACGATTGTCGAATGAAACTCGCACTTGGTACCCTGAAAGGTAACTGGCTGATCCCTAAGTTTCTTTGTAGTAACTAAGAGGGTCAAAGCACCCTGTACTTTGCTACTACCGCTCTACAAATTTCAATGCTGCATTGAAATTTAACTAGAGATTATATTGTTGTACAAATAAATGTAACACTGTTCTTCTATAAACTGCAGCTTGACTATTGTAATTTACCGCGTTTAGCGATATCTCTATAATATGTGCTATTGCTTACATAATTCATTTCCGAATGTAATTTCGTCTGAAGTTAAAACGATGTTGTGTAGGACATTACGTAATGACATTTCTTTATAATCTTAGTGTTTATACGGACGCGTTCGCGGATTGGCTTTCGGCCAATCGAGCTTTTTAATCGATTTAATTCATTAAGAATCTGCTTTATTACAGTGCGAGAGCAAATAGACAAGGGTGACCTCGCCAAGGTCATTAGCAAAATAAGAACTAGGACGGGTGGCGATAATTCTTTTGCGAACTGTTTTGTAGCTGTAGCTGCTCACCTAACACGCAACGCTTACTTGGATATTCTACATTACGTGGAACATGTACATAATCTTTACAAATATTATAAAAAGAGGCAAAGTGTTTGCTTGTTGTTCCTTCACGTCAAAATGGAGTAACAGATCTACTTGTATTTTTGCACTGAGATAGAGGACCTATCAACGCCATAGTTTATGTTTTTGCAAAGTATACAATGTTTCAGTAGGCACTTGATACAGATTGTGACAGACCGAATCACATGCAGGAAAAGCCGCGGGCCTGGCGGAAGCGTGTTTGGAATAAATTTTAATATAGAAAATGTAAAATGATATTTGTGAAAGCTATTTTTTTTCGTTCCCAGAATATGCGGATATAATTAGCCGGATGAGTTTTTTTAAATAGCATCAGCTGCTCTTTTGCATCGTCGCTTAAATATATATTGTTGATAAACCTCTTTAACATTTCAAATATGCTACCATCGATTATAGCGTTTAGTTTTAATGCCCTTTTCTGTTGCGCACTATAAATTTTACGATCTTAAAATTTACCTTAAACACGCCTTTCCGCTTGCTTGCGGCAAAATTTCGACAGTTTCAATACAAGAAACGCGACACACACGAACAATGTAAATGAATGACGATAAAATTGCACGTGTTGCATATATTTTACGACGTTTCAACACAAAAGGGCTGGCAATTAATCAATCGCCACAACGGCCGCGCGGCGTGTCTTAAATTCAATATTAGCATAAACACAGATTACATTATCTTTTGAACTGCGCAGTGGACCCATAGTCTGGCGCAAGCTCGTTTCAACCATCAGAAACGACAAGGTTATGCGTAATATGCCGTCCACACAAAAAATATAAATACCGGAAAAAACATATGGCAAACGTTATAATGTACAAAGGTTTCATACAGCAACATTTTATACATTTAAGTGAACGGTTCGTTTGAAGTATTTGTAAGGCAATTAAAAATATGAATGCAGATCACATTCACGCGGCGTTCAATCCAACACGTCTTGATGTGTAATATAATTGTACTTCCCCGTGACTCAAAAATCAATAGCCCTTGTATAACCACTAAGCATGAAACGAAATGTCGTATTTACAAAATTGAACGAATGTTATTCAAAACGTGAAATAATATTTGTGAAAAGAGAAACTTTCAGTCTTATGAAATAAATAATAACGGACTATAAAAACGAAAGTATTACAAATTGCTTAACTACTATATACTTTGAAGTGTGCTATCAATCATTTTTCATAGGTCGTAAATCTAAACAACTGACTCAAATGGAGATGAATTTATAATTAACTAGCTTTTACATGCGACTCCGTCCCCGTGTAAAACTGGTTGAGTGGTAGAAACCCTTACAAATTATTTCGGCAACTTCGTCTTAATGGTACGCCAAAAGTCACAAAGTCGCACAATATTTTACTCATCTTTTCCCTCCTTAACAATAATTTTGTAAAAACTGGAATATATTTCTAGGCAAAGCTTCAGCCTAAAAAATTACCAATTTTATTATTCAACTCTCCTTCGGGATGGATTTTATAAAATATCTACTTATAGCAACTAGTGGTCGCCCAGTGGTCGAAATTCGTAATTTTATTAAGGCTGCACTAATTGTATCCTAAGCAATGAAAAATTAAAAAAGATAGAATGTGAGTTTGGATTGGCATTGACAGATTTCGGCCGCTCCTCCTCCATTTTTTAAATTTTTGAAAAGAATATATACGTTCGTGTGTCAAATACATGGTAGTGTACGCGTGTGTCAAATACATGTATGTAGTACACCTTGCATAAAAAATAATTACTCAAAATAATTTAAAAAACTGGACAGGTAAAACAAAAAATAGAAAGCTTAACTTAAAATTTATTCATATTTTTTATATAAATATTATATTTGCTAAGAATGATCCTTCGAGATAAGAGAATAGGGGTGCTTATGCGGTATAAGTAAACGCAGGCAACTTAAAAAATAAATAAAATATAGCTATATTCAGCGACAAATACTACTTCAATATTTTCCAAGTTCATCAGGCAGTGAAAACAACAATGTCATACCAACTTACGTTTACAATACAATTGCTTTGTAAAAAATAATATTATACGTTTGTGAAGACTGAGTACCTATACATTGTAGACCAACTTCTAAATTATAATCAAACTAAACACAAGAACATCACTACAGTATACTGTACGAACTTAATAAGCAATAATATTACTGCATTCAGCATGCTAAATATTCTCGCTGTGGAACCGCCCAGTATTAAATCATTTGCGGAGATTATGGTTATTTATGGCATTGTCTTGCACTCACTAAAGAAGCGATTTAACTACATGTACACAATATTACAAATACCGGCCGGTAATAAGAGTTATTGTAAGCTTCTCCTGATTTTGGCAGGTAGCAGATAATATATGGAGATACCATTAGAATATTACCAAGTATAATAATAGCTAAAGGGGTTTTAGCCTAGAAGTGACAGTACAATCTCAATGACATAATAGAAAGGATGTTGAAGAACAAGAGGCAAGTTGAAAATGTAATGACTAAAAATGCCTCGCACGTGAGCCGTATAGACAATATCATTGCAAATTTCAGAGAATAACAGCAGGGCTAAGAAATGGTGTACTAGAATAATTAAATAGAGTACAAGTAGGATTTTAATCAGAGCTGTTAATGATGAGGCGTGCGCGGGCGCAGCGCCCACTGACCTCACCGCGGACGAGATAAAGGCTATTTTGAGCGTCGCGATAAATATGAATGTACAGCAGATACGGCATTGGTGGCGCCGGAAGCAAGTGCTACGGACCTGTCAAAACTATTTGATAAATTAACTTCCGTTTCCCAAGTCACTCTTTACTCGGTGGTCAATCCTTAATTAAACAAAAAAGATCCGAAGGTTAATATATTTTAAGTCATAAACTATTATTAATTGCCTTTGTTCTCTATTTGACCAGCAAAGTTTCGGAAATAGGTTTATATGTCACTTTAACGTCTTTATTCATAAGCCATAATTTGTGTGCACAGTAGTTAGTAATACGTGTTGTTAATTGACATTTAGCGTTATGATTGTTTTAACTGTTAGCATGCTGATTTTCTACAATTTATTGTACGGGGAGAAAAATCTGGACAGGATTTTTCTCCCCGTACAATAAATTGAACCGTAAAAATCCTGTCCAGGTTCTTGTAAAACTGCAAATTCATAATCGTTTTCTCGGGTAATAATGTCTCTCGATTAACATATAAATTATATAGCAAGCTGCGGCCAATGAGGTACTCGAGTAACTATATTTTACCGTGATGTCAGATCTGTACTTATTGGGACAATGCTTCTTAAGCTACTGCGTTATTTATAAACACAGGACCCGATTGACTGGGAGGCCTCGACCTCAAGCCTCAGTCCACTTTCATGCGCTAAAAGGATTACCAGTCAGACAGCATTGTGAAAAAGTCTGCGAAATTGGGCTAATCCTCTTTACGCTGCGATGCCAGAAACAGTTCCTCACGAATGGACAGCTCACGTCTGCTATGGTGAGCATAAATAGACTCTGACACTATACCATAAAGCGTAATGTACAAAGGCATGTTATATTGAGTCAAATCAATAACTCCTCCGCGCGACAGCGGCAGAAAGTTAGGAGGCGATCACCGTACGATCGAAATTCTACCTTAACTTATAGTAACAGACAATATTTTCATTATACGGTACACGGATCATGAGACAAGACGGTGAAAGCCCGTCTGCCCTTGCGATCTCAAGCTCCGTACGAAATTGCATACGTATAGTAAAATGATTCAATGAATCACTGACATTAGCGGTCAATGAGGAACTCTTTTTTTTATAAAAACGAATAGATAGAACAAGTACGAAAAAAGAGTTATTGCTTAGACCTACTACGAAGCAACATGATGGATGGGTGATTAAAGATTGTGCATAGTTTTGGTTGTTCTGACAATTTTTATGAGCAAATAATTTTTTATAATTCTACTGTTTTATCATAACAAAAATAACGTGCAATTTGTAGAAGAGACTAACTATAAAATAAAAGAGATTTTTCGTGGGGCTGGGGATGTTCAAATAAGGGATTCAACTCAACTTCAACTCGAATCAACTTCCATTTCACTGCAAGTGAAAACACGATTGATGATGTCAAACAATACAGAAGCAAAAATCTATTCGAACTGAGTCGCGGGCGCAGTTAGTAAAAAATAATCTCATTAGAAAGTAAGATTTAGCCAAAAGGTCATTGACCAACAAAACTCCGAGCCCCGCCCTGAAATCGCAACAATGTAATCGAGATAACCAAACTGGCTGATATAACACTTATATTACATAACGATATTGAAATTTAAACGTTACATTAAAATATAAAGATAATGCTACTTTGGACTTTCAAAGTATATCAGATACTTTCGTACTGTACTCTCCTATCGCAACAGATAATAAATTTCATTATCAGGAAAATATATAACTAGTATAAATCAACAGACCATCGTATTCTATTAAAAGTAAAAATTGCAAGAGATTTTAAAGATATAGTAGGTATCCGTCAGGTAAGCTTTAGGCAAAGTGCATTCACTTCAGTATTCAGACAGGAAATTACAGAGCATTTTGCACCATCACCAGACAAAAGAAATGTGGTGAGAGTAGGACGCGTTATTACCCGAAATACCAGTGAATCGCGTGCCAGTAAACCGAATGTTAGTATAGTGACCTAGTACCTACAGTAAACTATGCAGCTGTCTTAAAAATAATATTTACTAAAAGATAAATAGAGAAAATAATGATAATTATAATTTTATAATTATAGATAAATAGAGATAAGAGAAAATAATGAGATTAAGTTTAGAAAATCAAAAAAGTTCAAAAAGGGTTTACGATCTCTTTCACATGAACAGATAATTATTCAAAGATTGTAGTCTATGTGTTAACACCGTCGACATCCGAATACAGCGTATCCGAAATCGTTACTCGCATTTCTTTTAAAGGTTTAAAGAGGCTCGAGATTTGATTTAATTCGTTAACTCGAGTGATGATCTATGCTGGAGATCTTACCATGTGGGAAGATGGTGGGAGGCTCAGCCCATCAATATCAATATCAATATAACTTTTATTTCAGATTAAAAATCCATACAAAAGTGTTAGTAGGTTTCTTAATGCTATGTTAGTAATCTAAAAAATACTAATTTGATATAAAACTTGAGAACTTAAAAATATTTATTTATTCATTTAAAAACTTGGAACTCAATGGAGCGTTTAAAGGTTTATTATGATGGTGGTGCATGTAACACAAAAGTTTAAATCTTATCTTATCTTAGTCTTATCAAGCCTGCCTAGGTTTCCCTCTTTCAATAATAATACGACCTTTTGACGATCTTATGTGTAACCCCATACTTTCACTATTCTTCCTCAGTGAAGATGACCGCTAAGGGTTTGGCAATGTTTTTATGGGAGAGGAGCCTAAAGTCTTCTGGTTTCGGATAGGCTGATCCCAGGATCCCAAGGGCTCTATCCTTTTCCTACCCAGAGAGAGTCGCTCAGTTAGTGTTGTATTACAACCCCTTTTTAACTAAATTACTAATATTCGTGCGTGCTCCAGCTCTGTTAAAAGGGGTTAAATATAAATTTAAAAAATAAATAAATTTGTTGGTTAAAAGAAAAAATTTATCTGGTAACACAAATTCTTCCTTTTTTTAGGGCAAAGCCAAAATCGTCACGTTGCATCTAAGGCAGCTGTCCCACCGCCGTAAGCGATGAACTATCGACTATTTTCTCGTTCAAGAAACGTACAATAGATATAGAACCTGTGTCAATAAAAGAGATGCATATACAAGGTGTTGCAAAATTACCCGTTATACGTAAAGGTTGTTAAAGTACATCCTATCAAGAGTCCTCTGTAAATTTCTTAAAACCTTTGCATTAAGATTTAGTTTTCAGTAAAAAGAGTTATTTTAATGATTAATAAAAATATCGACTATGTTAAGGCACATGACTTTTTCAGGTTCATGACGTTATGTTACCTACCAGGAGTAACGACTCCTGTCTACTCTGTACCTCCCACAGAGTAGCCTATACCTAATCTTCAGACACTGTATTCTGTGCTCCTAGTACATACACACTGGATATTAATATCCCAGATTTGGTGAACGTTGCATCGTCCGTCCAAATGACCCGGTTCACATAGCTGCGGTCAGCTTCTAGCTGCCGCAGATACCACTCGCAGAAGTTTCTTCGGAGAGCGAAATCACCTGGTGTTAACTCCTGTGTACGCCGGTAGTGGTAAGGGTGTTGACCGTCAGCTCGAAAAATCCGCCAAACTGTGACATGGTTCATCCCAAACCTCGCCGCGGCACGCCTCGTCCTGATGGTTGGTTCGTCTTCGAAGATTTCCAGCACCTCTTCTTCTCGCCTTGCATCTAACGTATTCAGACATCCACTGCCACGTGAACGATGAAAGGATCCCGTGGAATGCAAACGTGTTGTCATTTCACGAAAACATTGGTAAGATGGTAACCGTCGCTGGTCAGCAGGTGCTCTGCCTTCAATGAAACGTTCATGGTACAAGTCACGAGCGCGAGCTAAGTTTCCATCAGCTCGTCCCACGCACAACATCATCTCGTAGTAATCGGAATTGGAGAACATAGCCATTTTCGCAATTAAAGAAACACACGAAAAACACACATATGGACGACTGAATGAAATAAAAAGAAACTCAAAAATTATGACACCGGCCGGCCTGTCAAAATTCAGGTACTTTAGAAAAAACCATGGTACGCTTTGTTTTACACGGATAATATTTCGTCTGAGATGAGAGTTTTATTCTGAGGTTTTAATGCTAGATGTCAAAATTACGGTATTTTTGCGTATTATAATCTTCTTAGAGCATTAAACCAACATAATGGTACATGGTACGAAGGCCTGTTGAAAAGTTTCATATGAAATTAAAATCTTACAATTAAATAATAATAACAATAATAAAATTATGTGTTCAATCATCATTAACAAGGTTTTTACGTCTATTATAGACGATTCATGGCGTAGTAGTACATTACATAAAATTACAATTTACTTCATTGACAATCAAATTTTATTAATAACTAATTCACAACATCAGATAGTAATTTTTTATCGGATGTGTATTTATTTATCATTTTTAGTGTAAAACATAAAAAATACACATACACATTGATTTATGCGCGAATACCACTATGCAATTTCCTTCTGCCCGTCGCTCGGCGCGGCGGCAGGGGCGGCTAGGCGACAGCTCTCGAAAGAAGTGTCTATGCTTCTGACTAGTTCTGACCGCCTAGTAGTACGAGGTGGTCAACATTTTGTACGGATTTAATAATCTAATTTGGGTTTTTAATCTTAAAGGACACCGGCCTAATTAATCATAAAAGACTGATTACTATTTTGATATTGTTTAATTTTGATTATTGTTAGTTGTTTGTTTAGTGTAGGTAATCTACTTGTGTAAAAATAAAACATAATGTTTATTTCTGAGTTTGGCTTAAAATAAGTAAAATAGCAAACGAAAGATAAATCGGTGTGGTGTTTTGTATTATTTGTAATATTTCTAACCTGTAGTATTACACGGCTCAGCTTCAGCAGCTTGATCAAATTGATTTGTACAAAATAAAAAGCAAACTGCTTTCAAAGCACGTGTTAGAAAAATGTTGTCAATCTATGCGGTAAAAATCTAAGTTTTCTGTATTTGGAGTTCCGTAAAAACATTGAAAAGCCAAAATCTGCAGTCACTGCTTTCCTAGTACTACTGCTGTGTAGTTTCTGTTTTTTGGGAAACCACTCCGCATTAAAATTAGGATACGATTTACATTTCCAGAATTAACTGTTTATGTGTTGTACGAGTAATAACTTGTTTTACATCCTAAACCTTAGTGTAAGTTTGTAAAAGTGCAAACGTTACTATCGCGTTTGCTTTAACAGATTAAATTCTCGATCTTATTTACATACCATTACGATCTATCTGTTAAAACTTAACTTAAACGCGATAGTAACGTTTGCACATTTTTACAAACTTACATCCTAATGTAATGATTGATAGAACCCCTAGGTTCTGACGTCTGTTGAAGGCGGCACAATACGACACGTGATCGGTAGCCGATTATTGAAATGAAACCTTTTGCATGGATCTACTCGCGTTTATTGTTACTTGGTTTACAAAAAATATTTCATTTCAATGTGTAGTGTTCGCGTAAACTTTAGAAAACAATGTCAGGTAATCAAAAGAAAGGAACAAACAAGTGCGAAAAGGCAACTCCTCTCTCTTGCATCTTGGGATGATCTTACTGTTAGCATGGTAAGTGAAAACTCACCCACATATCCCATCTATCAACCGATATGTTGCGACGCTATAAAAGACTGTGTAATAATAAATAGCTATCCATCTTTTGTTCCGTTAGAGTAAAATGATTTAATTTCAATTATTATTATGCGGAACCCACTAAATAAATATTACCAAAAGTACCAGGTCAACATGATTTCTAAAAAAAGGAGGTGGGAAAATTCAATTTCAAAGATCAAACTACAGAAAGGTTTTGCGCATAAGTTATGTAAGTACCTACTTAGCTAACAGCTACGATTCTTGTTCCCGTACCTACCTATTAAACTCTCTTTTACTTCTTAGGTCGGCTTGCACCAAAACTCACTAAATACGTTTAGCGCTAAACATGTTTAGAGTATCATTCTGTCTCTTTCAACTTCCAACAGACGTCAGAAATGGAATGATATTTTAAACGTGTTTAGCGCTAAATGTATTTAGGGTAGATTTTACCAAAATCCAATTTATACGAGAATATCTACTATACGAGAGCTATCCCAGTATAACTTTACTCTTATGATTTAATCTATGGATAAGTTACTCTCGCTTAGTTACTCTGTGCTGTGACGGAAACGGAAACGAACGAAAATATTAAATTAACCACCAAGCATAAAAGCACATTCATACCATGCGTGAGCAATGGCGCTGCGTATTTTTAATTAACCAGGGTAATATGTCTGCTTGACGTTTTGAATAACTTCAATCAAATATTCTCATATCAAATATTGTGTTGATTGTTTGTTGACAGATAATATTGTAAAAATAAGAAGTCATGAATAGCGTAATTCTTTAATACATACAAGCTCGTAAATACAACGAGCGCATACAACTCACCTACCTATTTGTTGCATATTCCAGACGATGCTCAATTTTTGTCAGCAAATTATACACAGATGCTTTTGACAAACGGAATCTTATATGGCGAAGTCGTAGACGTCGTTATCTTCAAAGTAAGTATGTCCTTTCTTTAAACCATGTAGGGCGAGAGCAAAATATTCTTCATCGTCATTAGTCAATAAATTGATTCAAACGTAACGATATTTTGTTAGGTTATCTATAAAATTTGTAACAGACAGCTGTTATTGTGAATTATAAAGCAAATCTGAATAAGTATAAATTTAACTATCAAGTATTTAATTTGGAAAATCTTTTAAAAGGGACTTTAACTAGATTAAAGGTCCCTGTACTGTTACACACACAATGCACAAATACCGATAGATGACTAGTCTGAAAAAAATAATAATCTTTGATTTAGAAGCTAATGACTTCAACAGCTGATCAGTAGTGTTGGGGATCTCTTAAAAATCTTAGCGATGTTTTTGCTGAACTTCGATATTGTTTTTTTCGGAAACTACTGTGCCTACAACTTAAAGAACAGCACCCACCACTTCAGTTTTATGTATAGCTACTGACATTTCAGGCCTAACGGGTTTTTTTGAAACAAGTTGTATAAACAGTTGATCGCTGACTGTTCACACTGCCGGCGAGTACTCGCTTTAGTAGTTTGCAGCTGGTGAGTACTCGCTTTACTAGTTTGCCGCTGAGCGACACTCGCTCAGCGATACTCGCTTGGCGGTCAGATCACTCGCCGAGTGACCAACCAGTGATCATTTCTACATAAAGTGCGGATCTGAGTTCTAGGGATAGCTAACATACTGTAACACAAATGTTAAAAAAATTCCACGAGCACGATTTGAACCTGCACCCTTCTGACATACCGGGTCAGGTGCTCTCCCTACTCTCTCTACTCTATATAAATAGGTCTTAATGACATGGACTTAAGCCCCCGATCCGATCCGAATCCTTCGGAGAATCGAGTAGGGCACGAGTAGGTTCCCTCTAGAAAACCTCCGAAGGTGATTCGTTTCACACGGCTTGAGGGACCCTTTACGTTCCTCGCCGCCCCCAAAAAAGCCCGGTGAAGCTGAAAATGCCGTCTGAGGCAATCAGCAATCTCTCTCAAAAAAAGGACTTAAGCTTAATAAAATATGACAATTCCGTGCTTCGGAAGGCACGTAAAGCCGTTGGTCCCGGCCCTATTAGCATTCGTTAACCATCAATCCGCACTGGGGTCGCGTGGTAGTTTATGTCCCGTTTTTTCTGGTGTTTCTATCCATAGGAAAGACTTTCATCAGTTGGGACATACAAAGAGCAGGTGATGAACATAACAACACATAGCTTTCTAATCGCATCGCGGTGGCTGGCATCCCAACTTTATCCTCATATGAAATAAACGGTTATCTGCTCAGCCAATTAAATGTATATCTAAAGAGGACATAGAAATACCGGCAACAAATATAAAATAATCATTTAAATAATAATAAAACAGAACGTCAGTGTTGATATAATATTTGCCACCTGTTCTGATGCAATAAAAACATTTTCAGTTCAACACATTTTGGAATGACGAAAAACCCAGCCAACACACCATTTCATTAAGTAATGAATACCTTGATAGCAAACGTCATATTTTCGCTGAAGGTATATTAGATAAAACCATCCGGTGAAATAAACGATAAGTCATAAATAATGTGCCTGGTTTAATAAGACTTACAGCCGGTTTCTCGAACGCTGATCATCTTCATAATTAACTAATCAATGATCAAATCTCTAATCAAGTGTAATTTGGGTTGCTTGAACGTTGATTACGTACTTTGATTTTGAACAGAGATTAGTTGACAAATCTGTCAAATATTTGAAGTAAATCAAGCGATTTGACAAGCGTCAAACATCAAAATGGGTTTCTGAAACGCTGATTAGGCATTTTTCTTTGGTCAAGCGCTTGTCAAATCAACGATCAACTAATCGGTGATTTTGCTCTAATTAGCTGAAATAATTACTACAAATTGATATGTTTTGCTAAGTTCTAAACCAGGTACATCGAAAAATTCAACAGGTTGGTACTCCAAAAGTGGTTTTTATTATATTTCACAATACTTACGGTTCGTTTTATCAATAAAAAATATACTTGTAAATTAAAATAACCTCTAATAATTTAGGATGTCGCTTTCGGATGTAACAGTGAGCAGCAGCAGTGAATCTGATGAGTAAAACACACCTGCCCCCCAACCGCCTAACGCTCTCGCTTTCAATCGCTTTGAAAGCGAGGCCCTCGCCTCGCTTTCTAATATAATATCGAAATATAATATCAAATAATATCGAAAGCTATAGCCTATAGCTTTCGATATTGTTTTCATATTGCTTTCGAAATGACAAGATGACGCCTCCTCCTCGCCTCGCCTTCAAAGCGATCGAAAGCGAGAGCGTTAGGCGGTCGACCCCCTGGACCCTCAAGGACGTTTTTGCATTTATTTTCAATTATTGACTATGAGTTAAAATAGTGTCTACCAAAAACACAAATGTTGATAAAGTTTCCACGAGAGGGATTTGAACCTGCGCCCTTCTGACATACCGGGTCAGGTGCTCTTCCAATTGAGCTATCGTGGTTCTAACAAGCCTGACCCGGTATGTCAGAGGGATGCGGGTTCGAATGATGCTTGTGGAAATTTTTTCAACATTTGTGTTTTTGTAATTTTAGTATCTACCAAATTGTAATACTTGTTTTCTTTACCCATACACGTAATAATTTCTACAATAGGGAGGTATAGATATCAAAGTGATGAAGCAGTTCTTCGTCACTTTGACCATCACAATATTTCCACACTTGGTAGACGGGTGGTTGAAAACTGGTGAAATCGCAGCCAGTGTTTGCTACTCATCACCTCCTGGATTCGTATGAAAATATGCCAGGACTCCCATTATTTTTATATTCAAAACTCGCCAAGGCATGGAGGCAGAATGTCACCAAACTAATCATCATATCAGCCTGGGATCACCTATGTTGTGTAGGGCCCCTTTCGCTTGAGCATAATACTTATAAATAATATTTCTATAAACAATTAAAGAAGAAATCAAAGGAGAAAAAATTGGTGAAAAGGAATTGGAAAACGGCTCTTACTTGTCAACTAAAGCAGTCAGTATTAGTTTTTCTCTTTCAGTATAATTTTTCCCTCTGCTGATAGCTTTACCGTCATAATTATCAGCTTGGTTTTCTTTCAATTTCCAAAAATATTTTACAATATAATATTCAAACGTAAGCAAACAAAGATTCGCGGCAAAAGCATGTGACATTTTTGACGTTTAGGAGTGAATGATTGAATGAAAATATACACTGATTTGATAATCGTAAGATAATCATTGATTAGCTAATTTTTGTGTAATCAGCGTTCATGCAACCCGATTTGATTTGAGCAGTGTGTCAAGTTAATTGCTTTGTCAACTGATTTGGGATTTGATCAGCGTTCGAGAAACCGGCTGTAAGTAGTCTATTTCTACATAAAACATTGAAACGTCAAACCTTGCGAATAGCAATGATTTAGGTAATAAACTGAAATGAATATATTATTATATGAAACATATTGTCACAAACAGCTACACGATGTACCGCAACACCATAACGGTAATTATATGTTGCAAAAGTGAACGAACCAAAGAAAAAAGAAAACAATAGGATGCCTTACAAATAATTTATGAAGTGGTGAACAATTAAACAGTCGTTTCTTTAAAATGAAAATCGTGGAATTCACTTCAAGTCATTATTCAAGACTGACTCATATTCCAACACGTAAGAGGTAACATTATAGTCATATCAAAAAAAAGACATGTAACCTTAGCAAGTACGCAGTATTAGTAGTGATACGGATTCCTAAAAGTGCATAGGAATACGAGAAATTATCCAACTTATTTAGCGCAATTTCACTGCTAGACGTAGTTCTCTTCCACGGGAACGGAAACGAAAAAACATTTGGTATTTGTATCTCTTGGCCACCATGAAGACAAAGCGGAATATGAAAGCGCCTTTATTCGGAATCTCTAACTATAAGGAGCTGGCATTAGAATCAGTAAATCCAACCCGTAAGAACGCAAGCAAGCTAGCAATATCGCTATTTTAGTGGCTGTCTTAGATAAAATGATGGTAGCGTAAGCTAGCGAGGCGGACGTAGCAGATACAATACATTACCACCAACCAAACCCGAGTACCATACTCTAAAACAGCGTATATAGTCTAGAGAATCAAACTAACGCTTCGTGTGCCCGTTGTTGATATCCAGAATAGAAGCGTTTACGCCACAGTATATGCATTAATTTAGAGAAATAAGCTCTCTTGTCGTAATCTTATTAGTAGTCATAAAGTACATTTTAATATTGTGCCACTGTTTTATATGCCTATCCGAAATGACGTGCATTTAAAATCGATAAAAAACGTGAATCACTTTATAATTTTATATATGTCTGATTTTATTTTATTTTACAGAGTTAGCAAACAAGCCCAATGCTGATGGTTGGCGGTCAACGTCGCGTCGTCTGTAGTGTAGATGCTTTAACACCATGGCATATTGGTATCCGTGCTTCGGAAGGCACGTAAAGCCGTTGGTCCTGGCTGCATTAGCAGTCGTTAACAACCACCAATCCGCACTAGGCCCGCGTGGTGGTTTATGGCCTGTTCTCCCTATCCATCCATAGGGAAGGCTCGTGCCCCAGCAGTGGGAACATAAAATGAGCTGATGATGATATTGGTATAACTCAGTGCCGACGCTGCGGAGGCCTATGTTATTATTAGTGTTAAAATTATTCGCATAGTCTAGTATTATCGTGTCGTTTTATCATATTCAGTACACGTTAAGTAAAGAAAGCAGCGTACTACCGATTGTGAGTGATAAATATAGACGAAAAATGTTGTTGAAGCAAAAATCATATTCGTTATCAGTAATATGGGTCAAGAACACAACCTTGAAAAACGCACTTTTGCACCACAAGAATAGATCGGACGAAGCATCGCCTTGTTCCTAATTACGCTGCAGACAAAATATCTTTGAAAAAAAAGTCAAGAAAAATTAAAATATTGTGGCGCGGCCGACGAAAACTATCCAATAGATCAGCAGGTGAACATTTTACGACTTTCACAGGCTTTATTACTTGCGCATGAACGTCAACGGCAGTTTTAAAGAATGATCGTTAATCGAATACTTCGGAGAAAAAGAAAAATTCCAGATGCTACAATCTTTGAAAAATAATTGCTGATATCTCGCTAACGTGATAAAGACCTATTAATTTGAGTCTGAGAATTGAAACTTCATTATCAAAGTAAACGCTCATTACACCTAACTAAGGAAAAATCTTATCGAAATTAAAATCAAAATTTTCGAGAATAGCTCTTTTGAGCAATGGTCAGTTGGCATTTATTATTACACACAGTAATGTGTAGTCCACACCTGAGGGAAGTTGTCTTTTTTTGCAAGCGCAAAAACCTAAACTTTTTTTATTCTTCACGTTTCCGCAAAGCAGCAGTTCAACTAACGAACAGCACAGGACATTACCAGAAAAATAACAACAAAAATACAGTAAATTTAACGATAAAATTAAAGTTTGATGTTCTAAGAGCAATAAAGCATTGTCTGGCAAAACAGACGATTCCCGAACGCTCGTTTAGTATAAACATGTCTTTTTATTCTATCGATTTCTCTGGAGACAATAACAGCACAAAGCGCAAAGAAACTCGCGTGGTACTGACTGGTGCGGTACCATGACCTTGTATTGCTCGTTTACTGTATAAACCTAAACTAATCGATGGGAAATCTGTTACTATTAATAAACTAGAGGCCCGAAGCTGTGAACCGTTGAATAAGGTCAACTTAGGGCTTGATAAACTAAACGAAAACCGGAAAAAAGAAAGGTCAATGTAGTAGACGAAATTTTACTAAGTTGAATTCCATGATTTAATAATTTAAGATAGGTACTTACAAATTTACTTGATATAACTGAATATTACAAAAACATAAATGTTGAAAAAAATTCCACGAGCAGGATTTGAACCTGCACCCAATGTCAGAACATTCGCAACAAAATTTGCGTTAAAAACTATTTGAACATTTATAACTGAATATTGTTATAAGTTTCTGAAGATTTATACTTTTTCGTTTGGTTAAATTATTTGAGTGACAAAATTATTATCAAGTACTAAGAGAAATCTTGGTCATGCTGCAAAATATCCACAAACGATAGAATAACAAACACTACACAGTAAAATGAGCCTAAGAGCCCAGACTAAACAACTTCGAAGAGTTTAGTCTAGCCGTGAATTTAGAAAAAGCTGAAAGGGTGAAGTTCATTTCACGTCGATTTATTAAAGTGGATTTGTGCCTCATTGTTGGTATTATTTATTGGTATATCATTATATTTACCTAATAATTAGCAATTTATGTTAATAAATTAGTATTAGGTGCACGATGAGGCCGTCTATAATTAGAGTTATGTGTATCTAATAACTTTGTATTAATAGTTTGTATTTTTTTCATGTAACTCTGTTGATGGTCCATAAATAAATAAATAAATAAATAAATAAGTAATATTTAGGAAAATACAGAAATCTAGTAACTTATCAGACAATATTGTGAGGAAGCCAGTTATCAAACAAATTCATGCAATTACAACTTTCCATAGTAAATTACAAGATACTATATTTCTGTATTTTCTTTACGTTTAGAAAGTTTCATTAATATTTGCGTACCTATTCGTTTAAATGATAATAAACTTTGAAGTTTGTCTGTGTCTGTGGCATCGAAAGGCGTAAACGCACAATACAGCACAATAACTTATTGGTGCATTTATGACTAGCAAGAAACAGAGAATATGTCTATCTTTTTGAACATCTAATTTATTTAAATTACTAAAATGATTAACCATCGGTTGGCTAAGATGAAGTTAATTAATTTAATTTCTCCTTAACCAAGAAAATTATATATCTCTAAGTATTGTAACAATGTCAAATTAATATGGTTTAACTGAACTGAAGTGCATGTTTAGTTACGAGGCCGGGAAGGCACCAAGCCCCATCCGACGGCGCAGTTTATGTTAATCTCCATTGATTGCAAATAGGATCGCTTCATGTCTAACAACCCAGATAATAAGGTGCGCCCTATAAAGCCAACTATGGATCGACCAAATCGATTTCTCATTGATAAAATGGTTGTGAAGTAGTTTCATTTACAATAGGAAAATTGATACTATAACAACACTGCACTGTACCGAAATACTTTCAACTTCCATTACAGTCATACAAGGGTTCATAATCATACTAAGGTCATCAGATCTTGATTACCTTTAATAAATTATAAGGGCGATTTTCTATGTCATTGTTCCACTCATGACACTTTGTCCAAGGAACATGGGTCGAAAGTCGAAACACGACAATGGCATGTTCAATTTTTTTAGGCACGGCAGTGCCCCCGCCAAGTCGAGCAAAAAAACGGCACGGCCGTACCATCGTTTTCTCGAAACAGTTCAGGCCATTTTCGACCCCCTATAACTTCGTTGTGGATAAAACTAAAAGCCTGAACTTTTAGCAACTAAGCAAGCGTTGTATAAACACGGTATATTTCAAATTTCATTCAATTTGAACTAGTAGTTTAAGAATTATAACTAGTAAAAGTTTCTTAATTTTGTCCGATAATAATTTAACTCACTGACTGACCGATCATCAGAACTCTAAGGCACTTCTAGCAGACATGGAAGCATCAAATTTAGAATACAATAACCACCTTATTCATAAAAAACTATATAAGCAACTATACAAACGTCATTTTGAATTTGAGAAAAAGAGACAAAACAATGATTAATTAAATTATGCTTAAATGGTTTTTATGAATATGGGGGTTAGTGTTTAGTGTATAAATCAAGGAAAAACTATAATATTTTGCAATTTCGGTCTAGTTTTCTAGATACACCAACTGCATAAATAACTTTGTAATCTATACTAATATTATAAAGAGGAAATCTTTGTACTTTTGTATGTATGTATGTATGTTTGCAACGAATAAACTCAAAATTTACTGGACCGATTTAAAAAATTCTTTCACCTAGTCTAACATAGGCTATATTAAAAAATATATTAAATAAAATACTAAAAACGACAATTTAATTTTCCAATACAAATGATTTGTTCGTTTTGTTGTCATGGATATCATTGATATATATTTAACTCAATGATGGAAACTGTCAAAGCGGTACGAAGTCCGCCGGGTCAGCTAGTCCTATATAAATTTACATTTGCAAGTCTCGCAACTCAGTTCTTCTACCGTAAAATTTGTAAGATTCATGTAATACCAAGTCGGTTAATGTATTCAGTCCCTACTTAAAGGACCTCCTGTCCTACGTTATTACTTATTACGTAATTACCTAACCTAACAACATTTTATAGTGACCATATTACTATTAAAAATCTTTTGTTTTAAATAAATAGATTGACTTGGCAATCGCACTGAACAATCTAATTTAATATAATATTATGTATTACTTGTGAGATACATTGTGTTTTCATCACATGAATTTCACAAATTTTACGGTAGAAGAACTGAGTTGCGGGACTTGGTTTTTTTTACAAGTTTGTTTTTGATGGCATTATTTATTTGCTTTTTGTGATTGTTATTATAGTTGTCATTATCACCAAATGTCTTTTCTCACAAAAAAGACTCCATTTGACATTTCATATGTGAGTACCTATCAAGGATTGAGCTATCGAAAATCTACCATTTTAAATGTTAAGAATCACTGACGCAAAACTGAACTTTTAGAAGCCAAAAACCTCGTGGAACCGCAATCCACTTCAGAGGATAGCTTCTGAATCACTACCAATCAACTCAAACACAATAGACGTTAATAACAACATTAGAAAGTGGCTAAATGATTCATAATGATAGATTCAAAAGCGAATACTTAATGGTGTTTTAGATGGCAGTAAGTCGATTTCGTTTTGATAAAGCTTTCCTTCGGGCTTGTAATATTGTTTTTTGAAATAGACATCACTGGCGAAACTAAGTACTTTCTATTAGCTGAGAGTATCGTGTCAGTTTTTAGGCTTGATCGGTGCGGAGAGTTGGGCGAGCAGTCGGTGCCAATGAACTTGGCGCATCGCCGGGAAAGCAAATGCAGTCTCCTCGCTACTGGGTCACACATAGGGCTACCAATTTTTAGATTATAATGGCAAAGCAACCTTCCCCTAACAAAAATACAATAATGTGTATTACATATAGTTTGCTACACGTGGCTTGTTCAGTGTCACCCTTCTCTGCAGGATTATAAATAGGTAATCCATTTAAGACTACGGAAAGGTTACATAAGTTTATAAAAATGTCTTTGTAATGCTGTGGGTGTTGCAGGGAGGTGATGACTATTGTGTACTCAGAACTGAAGAACTTTATCCGAGACACTAAATCAAAATAAAATAAACATATTTCTGCCACCATACAAACCCATGTCTTAAACCGTTTTATTTAGTATGTGAGTTCGATATTCTTCTTGAACTAGTTTTCGTATGGAAAGTTTTTCAGTTTGTATCACATTATCTCCACGGTGCGCGGATGCTCTTATACTTTAAAAAGCAGCATAATATATACTCTATATATCTATAAAATATATATTTAAGGCGTTAATATTTTGAAGTGTTCGGTAGCCCTAAATTAGCTCGAACAATACGCGAACACTGTAAAATACATAAAAATAATTTATTATTTTTATGTATTTTACGTTATTACGTCTCATACAAACTGCCAACTACATAATTTTGCTGTTTTATCGACAATTTACATTTGAATTTTCATTGAGCACCCGTGTCCACACAAAGAGTTTCGGTTGAATTGCAAATATGTCTACGAAGTGCCGTGCTTCAGTAAGTAATTCCCACGTCCAATACTGGTTGTAAATGCTAAAATGACTATCGCAGCGTCATGCGACCGAGGAGGGCTATGAAGATCCATTTTTTTTAAATTGCAATGATATAGATTGTGATAGGTTTTTATAACTGGCATGGTGCCATTCGTAGGTTTCCGGCAAGCGCCTCGGTACCCGCCGATTCGTTCTGGCGACGCTTGAATTGCAATTGGGTGGCGTAGCCGACGTGGCTGCGCCATGCGTCATCTATGTTAACATAATTTCAAAGCATTTCACGTAATTAACATTAGTATTTGAACAGTAGAGCTTTGGGCGCAAGCTTCATAATGAGTGGAACTATTAATTACGACCTAGACGGGTAGACCTTACACGTAATTTGTTATTATCAAGGATTCACCCTAACAATATAATGCGTTTGGGTACGTAGGTACTTTACAAATGTTAAGTTAGGGCCCCAACTCAGTTCTATTAACTAAAGCATGGATAAAATACAACCTAGTTCTTTTATTAAATTACAATACAATTTCTGGAAATTGACAACTTTATGAATTCAGAAAGTATCATGTTAGGTACCCAACAATGGTGTAACATTGAAAAACGTAAATACCTATATAATTCCTAACAAGAAAATTACTATGTCAATCCAAAGAGGAATGACTTTTGTCATATTTAAATTGGTATTGTTTTGATAAAACTGAGCGTACTACCCGACCTTGAAGTCTATAGTGCGTGCGCAAACAAGTTAAATAACTTTGATCAAAGAAAAAAAAGTAAAAAGGTAAACACAAGAAACTTTCATAAAAGCTAGATATAAATGTCAAGCAACAGACAATGAAACTTTAATTACTAATTTGAGTATGAAAGCAACATCAGAACTGCTTGACAATAATATGAAATTCATCTTAAAGAGCTGCTCCGACAATAACATCGGATCCTACTCGATAAACTCGAAACGGGATGATGAAAATGCGCTAGAGGATCGATTTATGCAGTGAAACTTGCACTGATGTGGGTCAACAAACCGAGAAGCTTTTATCAAACGCAATATATATTACTGTATCGATAGTTGATAGCAAACTGGAACTGCATGCTTCATGCGAACCTTATCTTACTTCCAACGCTTTCCACTACACCACTTCACGCCGCCGCATCACATAAAACAGTGAAAATAATTTGTTAGCCATAATGGCTTTATAAATAATCATTAGCGCTAATTATGCTTTCAACTTCGTTACTGAAGTGGATACCAGCTAGGAGGAGGAGATAGCAGGAGTTACGGTACATAACTCGTCTGGGTAGCTCCTTCCCTCATACTTATTTCTGCCTTCAATCAGAAGTGTCCTGCTATGCTCCCGTATGAAAGATATGAGATCCATAAAATTATTGGACTTCGAGGCATAACTATATATATATAGGAATAGGCCTTATTCGGCAACGTGTGAATTATTATTACCTATGGTGTTGCAATACAAATCTCTCACAAAAAATTTAAAAAAAAAACAACAATGTAGGTAGGTAAATGATTTTATTTATTCATAATAAAATTGCGAATATGCGTTCTGATGAGTACCGTACATATTTTCGAAAGATCCCCTTCAAACGTTTCAATTTAAATTTTTTGCTTGATTGAACTAGTCCAGTGTTCGTTTAACCGATAAAACGTTTAGTTTTACTGCGTTATTATAACGAGTAAATTTCCTATTCCCCTTTGATTAAAATAATTGTGGTCCCACAATTATAATTCAAGATATGATTCACTAATAGTTCATTATCTTAAAACAGGTCTAACATAAGAAAATCGTATTTATTTGAATTTAACTGTTTTAAACAATCATCTTTATATCCTATTCCTAGGAACTACTACTTATTCACTTTTATCTATATATCAGCTCAATCTTACAACATATAAATGAAGAACAACAGCATACATTACAGAATACCTGGTTACATTACATGTGCGGTAAATAATATTCTTAAATTATAACTGCGATGTATGATAATTGCTTATTGGAACAAAACGCGATAAATGGTTATTATTAGAAATATTGTACCACAGAGGTCAACATACAATGCATAAGAATTTCTATTGGTTCGCTTATTCTGTACGCTATTAATGTACTATTGAACTCCTGTGGCTGCTTCGGCAACGCACCAACTGCATTTAACGTTGATAATTGTTTTACTCCTTATCACGTTAAACATAAAGATTAAAATCGAATAATATATATTAAACAGATGACCGTACACTCACGAAGGTCTATTTTTACATCAAGCGAGTTATAAATAGGCCCCTTGTGCAAAATATTTTTCCTCTGTAGTATCTTCTACAGTGCAAACGTTATTGTCAGTTGTCTCATGTTACACATAGTATTGTTTAATGACATGATGTCTTTCGGCCAATAATATTGCCATTTGTATTTCATATATTAATTAATTTCCATTTTAACGACAGACGCTGTTTTTGATTTAAAAAATGTTTATTTATTAAGTAATCATGTACACAGAAAAATAATGAGATCATAAATGTTGTGATAGTAAGTACCTAGTACATGAGCCTTACACAGTATGTAAATAAAAACCACAAATTTACCGAAATTATAGGTATTGTTATTGGCCACATATGACCTTTACATCGCAGCTTTACCGTAGTGACCGATCGAACTGCGGTGGTTTCTAGGGGGTCGGCATCACGCGAGCGATACCTTAGGCCTTCGTAGATTCTCCAAGACTTTCCAGTCGAGCAACTATTATGACGGATTCCGATGTGCAAAATTCTTTAGTAAATGCGCGAGAAGGTTTTTGGATAGAGCTCATTTCTATCTCAAGCTTGTTGTCGGATCGAAATTTAAATCAATGATAAGCATCTGTCATAAAAATAAATGACGACGCGCTTGTGTCATAAAAAAATAATAACAGAATGATGGACTTAAATATTAGAGTAGGTTTCCGAATCGTCACCTAGCATCAGGTGAGGAGATGGCGAACTGCATTTTGTCTAAATAATAACTATCAATATTTAGACGTAGTTTTAAAATTGAGAGCTCGCACTTAATAAGTCTCAAGTACTAACATTCCACAAATATATTACGCGGTTTAATTTCCAAGTCGGGCGGCGACCTTCGTTCCGTTAAATCACGTGCGTTTACTTGTTAGTACTCACTAATTTAACGATTTTCGTAATTGACTATGTTTTATTTGCTAGATTACAAAAATCGGATGAATTTACCACTACTTCGTAAGTCTCCAAATGAATTATTTCGTGTCTAAGCATGACCTATTAGCAGTTTTCAAAAAAGCTACAATTTAATTTTCTATTTATACCTACATATAAAATGTTTTGTCCTGAATGATGGACGGATCAACGCACAGCTTAAACCGCTGATCGTAGAGGCCTGAAACTTGGAGGGTGTGTTCTTTGTATGACGTAGGCATCCGATAAAAAAGGATTTTCCAAAATTCTACCCCTAAGGGGGTGAAAAAAGGGGGCAAATATTGTATGGGACAATGTGATTCCTTGGTCCAATCTACTTCAAATTTTGCATAAACCTTTTTTAACAGAATTGATGGAAGACATGTTATGTTTCGTATTTTGTTGAAATTCATCCCCTAACGGAGTTAAAAAAGGGTAGAAAGTTATTTTGGCGGTGATTTGCTTCGAAGTTGATATCAATACTTCTTAGTGCTTTTGATTTAAATTACATTTGTCTTTGACACGTATGTTTGAAAACTCAATCCGATTTTATTCAAAAAAGGTTGAATCAATATAAAAAAAAGATTGATTTCGCTGATAGGCTCAATAATTTTTAGGAGAGAGTTTGCTGTTGTCTTTAGACGGCCTTCACAGCGTCACCGGACTTTTTTGGGGGCGGCGAGAAACTTAAGGGGTTCCTCAAGCCACACTACTTGATCACGAATACGATCAAAACAACGTCAGGTTTCTAGAGGGAATGGCAAGCGTGTTCCTGCACTCTAGTATACTCCGAGTAGTTTGGATAGAATTGGGATGGCCTTTACAGGGTTACCAATAGTGGTGTATGTTATAAGCAGAATAGATGTGTGTCTAAATCAGAGTTTATACCATAACTATCCTAACTAATAGTAACCTAACTTAATATGCAAAAGTGAGTTTGTTTGTTTGTTATTTGTTACGCTTTCACGCGTAGGTATACTATTCAACTGATCATCATGAAATTTTGTACATATATTCCCAAGAGTATAATCAAAGACTTATTATTAAAAATGTGAGTTTGTTTGTGTGTGTGATACCCTTTCACGCGTAGCGTAAGCTATTTAACGACTTGTTTGTTTTGTTGTCATAGAAACTGTCAAGCGGTACGAAGTCCGCCGGGTCAGCTAGTCTATACTTAATATTATGAAGCTGAAGAGTTTGTTTGTTTGTTTGGTTGAACGCGCTAATCTTAGGAACTACTGGTTAGAATTGAAAAATTATTTTTGTGTTGAATAGTCCATTTATTGAGGAAGGCTATATATAGGCTATATTACATCACACTATAACTATTAACGCGGATGAAACCGCGGGGCATAACTAGTCTACATATAAGAATACTGCAAAGTTATAAAGGGTATATCCTCGATGCTTGTTGGCAGCAGTGGTTTAATGTACCCGGTCTGCAATGTGTGGGTGACCAAAAATGTATCATCTTAAGCTCCTCCGTGCTTCGGAAGAGAAGGCACGTCAAACCATTGATCCCGGCTGCATTAGCAGTAATTAACAACCATCAATGCTCCACTGGGCCCACGTGGTAGTATATAGCCCGTTCTCCCTATCCATCCATAATAGGGAAGACTCGTGTCCCAGCAGTGGGGACATAAATGAGCTAGTATATCCTACCTAATTCTTAGTACACTTAAAATATTATAATATTTATTATAATACTATAGAAAGTACCTACAGGTATTATAGTTAAAATGGTAGTAACATGTAACTTAACTTGTAAAATATTGGAAAATATTCAACAAGTTTGGGGTTTCATTGTTTTTTAAGTTTTTATATAAATTTTCAATGATAACAGCACAAAGTTGTTAACTTATGAGGATGGGTTTAATGGGTCCCTGTAAACATACACACTTTCAGGGATTTTTTCTAACTTGGCCTGAGACACTACCGTGTGCCTAGATGTGGTCGTCCTCCAAAGCGATTGCTTTACTAACTTGATAATTGCGCCGCAACTCTATTGCGTCTATCGATAAATGTTTGAATAGATCTTCGAGTACACTACGAGTTGCAGAGAGGAAAAAATGACACCTGCGAAATACCAAAAAGTATTTAGACCTTATATCGTCCTTGCTGACGTCACACTCACAAATCACCACCTTGTAGGTATGTGGTTACAACAAAAATTAAATTATAAATAAAAAAAGAAACTAACAAGCAACTTAAACAAAACACGGTCTAATCGTGATCAGACTGTTTAATAGAAATGGGGAACATTCGTGATGAGTATACTAACATTTAACAATTTCGTAACATGTTATTGAATTAACATTTGCGTACTTGATACGTATGTTATTCATAAAACGCTTTTATCGGTTGACGCTGATGTAGTGAAACCGATGACGTCAAACACACGTAGTCAACTAGTCTAGGGTTGCCATTTTTAAAATCTGGCAACCAGGACAAGACGCGTGAAAACCCCGGATTTTGGAGCCCTGAACCCGGACATGTCAACAGGTTTTTATGAAACTCGAATTCAAATTGATTCTAGTTTTAATTTTCGATTCGAGTCCCATCACTAGTGAAGTGACAGTGTCGGTTCGTCGGTTGTTCACAACCGCCGCGCCGCGCTTAGCGGCGGCGGGCGACCCAAGACTTAAATTTTTAAAACCCGGGCTAGAAATGCAACCCCGCCCGGACGCTCCCCGGACGCCCTCTAAACTAGGACAAATCCGGTGAAACCCGGACGGATGGCAACCCTAAACTAGTCACATAAAACTGGTAAGGGCGAGAAATGGCCACATTGCAAGTAGCAAAATAATAGGTAGGTACTATAAGAATGGCAATGCACTAGGAACTTTCATATCAAGCGAGATTCAGGGTATTATGTAATTAAAATTATATTAAACGTTACACAATACCAGACGTAAATTTTTTTTCTCATTCCTAATTATCACATTGTATGCAAATTCATATTAATACAGAAAAAAGTAACAAACTCTCACGAAAGTAATGAACGGTTTGGTAGTAGGTATTCCGATTTGAGACCGAAGCTAAGACGGCGTTTTGTGCATGCACTTTCACCAATATAAGCATGCCAATAGAATGCACAGTAGAAAATGTGCGTGCAGAAGTCTTGCATTGTCAACGATCAGATATTGAAGAGATTTTGACTCTGATAATTCATTATAAAGACGACACTAAATACGATAGGCCAACTTTATAAAGCATTAGAACATTCTAAATTTTATGTAAGCAGATAGATATTTTAGAAATTGTGTTTCAATAACTCTGTAAACTGACGTGAACCCATTACATACAGGCGTAATCAGGTTCTTTTTAGAGAGGACTATTATTAATGTGTCATATGTATATAATATATCTTAGAAACTTTTTTCTGAAGACACCTCTTACCTCTTAGTACCTCGTATTCGAAGACGTTTACATGTAAAGCTTTAACAAATAAACGCACTGGACAAATAACCCTTGACGCTATAGAAATTCTAAGAAATCTGCAGTTTCAAAAGCAATCATTTATACAATGGGCTATTGAAAAAGTCGTGGAATTTTAAAGGAGAATAAGCGTTTGCCACTTAGAATCGCTAACCCATAAAATGGATTTTTTGTGGATTTCTTTATAGAGCGCTAACAGTCGCACGAACAGCGAAGCTCATGAGTAGATCAGAAGCGAGTGGAAGGTTCATGTTACGCGGCCTTCGATTCTCGACTCGATTACCAGCGACGCCCGCCAGTGACGTCGCGTCGATGCGCCGGCGCCGGCGCGGGCTTCGACTTCTTTGCACTTGCGGTTTCGTGTCGTGAATACACGAGGAAGTGTTTAAAATAAATGCATGACTCCATTATGGTTTACATGGAATGTGGTTCGTTAATGAGGGCAATTCACTTTCGACATCGTTTTGGTGAACGAGATTGTACAGTCCTTTGCATTACATGAATAAGGTATTAACTTGAGGAGAAAAGGAGATTGACTTGAGTCAGGTGAAGATGATACGTAACATTGTCCAAGAAAATATAATCAAAAACAAACTTGTAAAAAAACCAAGTGTAGCAAATCAGTTCTTCTACAGTAAAAAAATGTGAGATCCATGTAACACCAAGTCGATTAATTTATTCAGCCCCTACTTAAGGGACCTTCTGTCTTAAGTTATTACGTAATTAGCTAACCTAACAACATCTTATAGTGGCCATATCAATATAAAAAATCTTTTATGTTTTAAACAAAGAGATTGACTTGAGTCAGGTGAAGATGATACGTAAGTGAGCGGTCTTGAGTTCACAATGGATTCCGCTTCGAGCAAGTACCTGTAGTCTACTTGGCACCTCTGGAGACTGCAGCACTGCCCAGGTCTCGATCGAATCGAAAGCTTTCTCATAAGTCCACGAACGCCAAGCAAAGTGGCAAGTTATACTCTTTGGTCTTCTGTATAACTTGCCGCAGCGTATAGATGCGGTCTATGGTACGGTAAGGAGGTTATAAATGTCTTTTATTCTTATTCTTATTCTAATTCTTATATGCAGCTCATAGTAAAAGTTAGTTTATTGCATTTGTATGTAAGCCTCGAATAATGTAAGGAGGTTATATGCAGCTCATGGTAAAAGTTAGTTTATTGCAATTGTATGTAAGCCTCTTTAATCTGGATGAATATTTGAATCATCGTACATGTAAAATTAAAAAGGCTTGCAACGGTTTGACGCAGTGGTAGACAGGATCGAGAGAGCCCGGCTCAAAGCCGAGGGGTTCTGGGATCGGTTTAATCTAATGTAATGCAAAGTTGAGTGCAAAAAAACCGAGGTGCTTTGGGATCGGTTTAATCTAATGTAATAGTGGAACCACTTCAGTACTGTAGCCTTTTCGGAACCCGGCTTGCTCGGGAGGTTGGAAGTCTTCGAACCTGCGCGCGAGACCATTCGTAATGACTCTCGAAAACTGCTTGTAGATATGGCTCGGAAGCGAGATGGGTCTATAGTTCTTCAAGAGTTTTATCACCCTTCTTGAAGAACAACATCACACCCCTCTGCCCCATGCCTTTGGCGTTCTGCCCTCGAGGATAACAGAATTGAATAGCTTCTGGAGGACCTTAAGTATCGGTTTATCGCCCGCTCTCAGAAGCTCTGTTTGATTCCGTCATCACCCGCCGCCTTGTTGTTCTTAAGCTGCTTGAGAGCCATTCTAATCTCATACAGGCTGACGTCCGGGATATCTTCGGTATAGTGTCGTGTCAGCTTGGCTCTAGGGTCTTTAGCCTTGCTTTTACCTTTTGATTTATACACTAAACACTAATAGTATTCTAAATTTGAAGCTTCTATGTCTGCTAGAAGTGCCTTAGAGTTTTGATGATCGGTCAGTCAGTCAGTCAGTCAGTCAGTGAGTAAGTGACAAAATTAAGAAACTTTGACTAGTTATAATTTTTTAAATTACTGGTTCAAATACCCGTCCCGCGCTGTAGGTATAATTAGCGGGCCACCTTACGTACGACCGTGCGTACATAATGGCGCGCGAGGACTTAATGAAATTTGAAATATACTGTATTTATACAATGCCTGCTTGGTTACTGAAAATTCAGGGTTCTATTCTAGTTTTATCCACAACGAAGTTATAGGAGGTCGAAAATGGCCTGAACTGTTTCGAGAAAACGATGGTACGGCCGTGCCGCTTTTTTGCTCGACTTGGCGGGGGCACTGCTGTGCCCCCAGAATAAGACTAAATAAGCAGATAGGAAGGAAAGAAATTTCTTTCTAAGATCCAAAGTTCTAGGTCAAAAATATGTTAAAAAAAATTGAACATGCCATTGTCGTGTTTCGACGCATGTTCCTGGGACAAAGTTTCATGAGTGAAACAATGACATACTCGTACATAGAAAATCGCCCTGTATAATATATTAAAGGTAATCAAGATCTCGAATCTTCCGTACTTTAGAAGTCTTGTTAAGCTGTTGGTCCTGAGTATTATCAGTTCACGAACACGAAGTGGGCCAGCGTGGTGGGACATAGCTCAATCTGTCTTGTCCATGTGCGAGAAGGCCTGAGCCCAGCAATGGAACATTTAGAAGCTGATGAACCAAGGTCTTATCAATTCAATAGGCAAATGAAAGGTTTTAACAAAGCTGTTGACACTTTGTGAGACGAACTATACCTGTCCTACGTTCAGACCAAAAAAAACTGCAGTTTTTTGGTCATGTCTTAGTAGCAAAACTAAGTTAATAGGATAATACAGCACTCCATCGAAGAAACAGAACCTGTCTGAGCTGTGAGCAATGCGATTTCATTACCAAAGATAGGGACCGATGCGACCGGCCTGACCGAAAAGAAAGCATAAGGCGCGCTCGTCGCCTTTTTGATCAGGCTGTAGTTCGGCTGCGTGAGTCACCGGCAACGGCGGCATACCAACGCGCACCATGCACCGTACGTGTCAACCACCTATTTATGTCGCCGGTCGCGCACGCAGGACCAAGCGCAAATAAACAGCGTCAAGCATCAAAGGGACGTCGGATTCCGCCCGCCGCCGTCGCCGTCGCCTGCGCGAGCGCACTCCGAACGCAACGAAAACAACCGCCATTGTCTACGGATGAGTTATTTTTGCAAATAGATCAGATTGATCCGCTTCAGCTGGGTCCATGCAGTTGTGTGGTGAATAATGTATGAATTCCTTTTTAACAGCATTTTCATTTACATCATTACAGGACAATGAGAATTCATACACTTGACAACAAAAATATGTGATTCCATAAATAAAATAAATACCAACCAAATCTATCAGACCTTTTTTTGTAGATTCAAAACTATTACACAAGGACAGACAGGCGTTCACGAATAGTAGCTTGTACAGACGCCTGCATATCAACCAATCCATAACTGTTAAATTTCTTTAATAAATGTTCAACCATATGACTTAGAGATAAAGTTTAAAGTCTATTGAAGAAATTTGACAGTTTATAAGTTAAGGGAATAATCAAAAGATAATTATCATGTCTTAATCGTTTCTGTGGTTTAGTGCTAAAGCCTCCATTCCATTGGGACTCTGACCCGGATGCCTCGGATTCGATTTCCAGCAGGGGCTGCATATTATTATTGTACTCGGTTTGGTTGTTCTTGTCTGGCCAGCTACAATCATCTTATTTATGCGGCGACAGCGGCATAACAAGAATGTTAGTAGTCAACAACACTAACACACTGTTACTGACTGACTTTAAGAATATAAGATGGCCAGTTTCTCAGTAAATTTGGATAAAAATCAGGCAGAAATTTGATTAAAATATGTTCATTTAATAGGTCTATTTTATTGACAACCCAATTGGCTGCGTGCGAACAAGGGTGTGATATATGTGCACAAATAGGCACTTTACCTATTTTTTGGTTTTTGTGCATGGACAAATTATTCACAATGCCTGAAACCCATAGGTGCATTTTGAGGTTTTCATCAAATTGGGCATGAGACTCCTTTGAACAGTTTTTCCTTATTTTGGTACCTAGATAGGAAAATGACCATTTTAAATAAAAACATTACCTTAACTATACTTATGTAAGTTTCATTCAAATAAATAAACAACAATTAAACAGACATACAGAGAGACAGATATAAATAGTACCTATTGGTTTATTTTTTAGGGTTCCGTACCCAAAGGGACCCTATTACTCAGACTCTGCCGTCCGTCCGTCGTTCTGTCTGTCTGTCACCAGGCCACGGTAATACTATCTACAGTATCGGTACTCGGCCCTATCTTTGAAATAAATGCCTACAGCCGCGCGGTACGTAAACACGCGCTAGGGCTGGGCGTATATTTTCTTTGGCTGGGCTGCCCACCTACAACAGTATTTTAATTACATCTGCCTACTTTGAGTTTCTTTCTATCTAGTTTTGTGAATGTATTTTGTGATTGTAAATATGATCCCCCTTGTTCCTAAAAACTATTTAAACATTATTTCGTTAAATATTGTTTTGTCAACGTCACACAAACGTCATTTTGAATTTGAGAAAAAGAGACAAAACAATGATGATTAACTAAATAAATAAAAGGGAGTATTATTATAATAAATATTTAAACAAATAAAATACGTTGTGAATGAAATAGGAAGTGTTCTATAAAAAAAAATGTTTTTTGATTATTAAAAAAAATTAAAATCAATCAATCGTTTAATTCAATAATGTTTCCAAAAACCTACAACCCGGAGGTTTTAACACGAGCGTACCTACCGTATGTATCATAAACGAACCGCCTATAACTACCTAGTTTACTCGTGTATCACTTTATTTTATAGTCTTACGTAAGTACCTTTCGGAGTTTCCAGGTAATCTAAAAATGTTATATCTGGGTGCGTTATTGACGAATTCATGCAACCAAAAACAGCACAATATATTCTACTATTGATCCTCGCCATAACTTATTTTAATCAAAACAATCACACGCTTACTGTTTAAAAAACAACACGCCGCGGCTAGTCACTGCGGCACATTCGCGACTGTTGCATGCCGAGCGCATGCCTAGACCCGAGCGCGTAGGTATAGCTCGCGCTTCGTCAGTTTGTATGAAGTTACACTACTGTAGATATTATTACCGTGACCAGCTCCCCAATTCTGCTATTTATTTTGATCTGAAACGAATCTGGAACGCTAACAGTTTCAACGTTTATTATTCTGCTAACTACGAAACTATAGAGTTAATTTCGTAGTTAGCAGAATACGAGGACGCTATAGTTTCAACATTTTCGTATTCTGCTAACTACTAAACTATAGAGTTGATTACGTAGTTAGCAGATTAGCAAAAACGTTGAAACTATAGCGTTTCAGATCCGTTTCAGATCAAAATAAATAGCAGAATTGGGGGGCAGGCTGTATCTCATGAACTGTGATAGTTAGACAGTTGAAATTTTCACAGATGATGTATTTCTGTTGCCGCTACAACAAGAAAATCCTAATAAACAGAATAAAATAAATATTTAAGGGGGGCTCCCATACAACAAACGTCATTTTTTCCCAATTAATAATTATTAGTCTTATAATAATAACAGGTAGAAACTTGAAATATTTTTAAAAATAATGGTAAGGAACCCTTCGTGCGCGAGTCCGACTCGCACTTGGTTCTCAAGCACTAGGGCGCCTCTAAAGGCTCGGACCTCGGCTCGGGTTGACCAGGCCGTGGTGGTGGGAAAGGCCATTTTGTTTGTATATTTTTATAGTTTTAATACAAAATATAAAAAAAATGCTGTGGTTTAAGATATCAAAAACTATGCAATATTACATGAAAAAAAAATTGTTTTTGTTGTATTTTATGCAATATTTTTCTATAATTTAAGAATAAGACAATGTCTTCATCATCACATTCTCTTAAAAGCTTTTAGTTAAATTCCCGGCTGAACCTAGCAACTTATCAAAAGTCTGTACCCAAATGCAGTTAAATTTTATAATAACCCCTTATGTGTCAAGCGACCAGCCACCGGCCGATAACAATTAAAATTCGATTGCGTCTGGTATTCACGCAGACAACCTCTTCAAAGACAAAGTCAAAGTCAAATATTTTTTATTCAAATAAACTTTAGAAAAGTGCTTTTGAATCGTCCAAACAATTTTTCCTACAACCCATTCAGGACGTCTATTTTTTAGATGTAGAGAAGAATGGGCGCAAGAAACTCCACAGCTTTAATATAAGTAACGACATTTACAAAATTATATGCCGTTACCAAGTTATACAAGTTTAAAATTACTTAACAATATTTTAAAGAAATACCTGTTGGAGTGATTGGAGCTTTTTAAACCCATGCTGTCTTGTCTTCAATGTAATCAGACACTTTATAATATGCTTTTTTACAAAGCTTTTCTTTAATGGTGATTTTAAATTTATTAATATCAAGTTTTTGAATAATACTTGGAACTTTATTGTAAAAACGTACACACAGGCCTCTAAATGAATTATTTACTTTGTGGAGCCTAGTATAAGGTATTGCTATTTTGTTTTCATTTCTAGTGTTTACATTGTGAATATCACTGTTTTTAGAAAAAGTTGCAATATTTTTATAAACATACATTAGGTTCTCGTAAATATATTGTGATGCAACTGTCATTATATTAATATCTTTAAATCTCTCCCTGAGAGAATTACCAGCTTTTAGGTTATAAATTGCTCGAATAGCCTGCTTCTGCAGCACAAAGATAGTTTGAATGTCGGCAGCATTGCCCCACAGTAAAATGCCGTACGACATAACTCTATGGAAATAACTAAAGTAAACAAGTCTAGCTGTTTCAATGTCAGTGATCTGACGAATTTTCATTACTGCATAAGCCGCAGAGCTCAGTCTACTCAACAATTTTTCTATATGTGGGCCCCACTGTAGCTTCGCATCCAACGTGGTGTCACTGTGGTGTCCACAAGCTCCACATTCTTATCTTTAATTAAATTTCTTATCTTAAAGCAATGTTTCCTTTGTTATTATTATTAGTTAATTATTAGTTTTTATAAGTTAAGACTTAAATTACAAATGTTACATGTTTCACATGGCTATCATACTGTGCTAAAATAAATAAAAGAATGTCTAAACTCCATCTAGTACTTGCTTCTTTTCAAACTGTATATTGAGAAACACTATTTATTGTGTGATTTCCCAATCAATGATTTTTAATAGAAAGGCCAAATAAAAAATGCAGATCATCTGGTGCACTCAATCAATGTATGATGTAATGACAAAAAATTTAAGAGAAGTTAGTAGTAGTAAGGCTTATCACCAATAAAAATAAGTACAATAAGTTTATTGATACCCCCCCACTCAGAAACCAAAACTAGGAAATCAAATTCTGAAAGTGGTTATGCCACAAGACATAAAAAGTCAGATAGGTATGTTAATGTGAAACTTTAAAAAAAGTTAAACTTGATTTTTAAACTTTGTCTATGATTTGTTAATGAAACTTCTTAGTTGTTAGATTTATTGTGTACTTGTAGATATTATTATTAAGAACAGAATAAGAATTTTAAAGGGGTATAATTTAAACGCTCACCAGAAATATTTTTTAGACCCTAAGTCTAAGTACCAAATAAATTAAATGACTGTAGAAATATTACTTTTGCTTCCCAAAATGGATAAATGCTCACCAAATTTTTACACTATTATTCAACTGATTGAGGATACTAACTGCCCTACTCCTGTAGGTCACGTGATAGGTTAGAAATTTAAGACAATCGCGAAGCGCAGCATACCAATTGTAAGCAATTGTACCAACAGAAAGCAAAAATTACAAAGTTGAAACTTGAGCCAAAAAATATTAGTGTTATCTATTTGGTGACAAAATAACATATTTGGTCTGAAATGCAGTTAAAAGGTATTCATATAATTTTATTGCATTTAATAAAAATATAAATTGTATCTTTTTATAATATTTTAGAAAACATAATTTAGTGAGCATTTATCTGTTTTGGTAAGCGTTTCGAATTTTATTGGTACCTAGTAGAATTGATACATTTTTGGTAGGCGTTTAAACACAAGCCATTTTAAAACAGTCACTCCGTTTCTTTGATTAACCTTGAGCTTGAACTTATGTTAATGAGAAAAAAAGTAATTTGACAAAACCTAGATTTAAATTATAAATTACTAAAAAAAATATACTTGTTTATGATTAAGATTATAATTGATTAACTTACCTTATTCAATAAATAAATAAGGTAACCAAATTATTAAGACTGGAGCAAAGGTATCTGAAGTACAGCCAAAAAAGTTTCTATACAGATTTAGTTTAAGATTATAATTGATTAACTTACCTTATTCAATAAATAAGGTAACCAAATTATTAAGACTGAAGCAAAGGTATCTGAAGTACAGCCAAAAAAGTTTCTATATAGATTTACTATCTCATCTAATCTGTATTTTGACTTGCTCAGCTGGCTTCAATACATGATGTACACATTACACAAACTGTCAAGAAATTAAATCAAAAAATTCTATGTTTTGATACTTATTTTTAATTAAAAAATAAATAAATAAATAGTTTAGCATTATACATTTTTACACCATCCAATATAAAATTTCAATAATCTGTATAAATGTAGATTCTTATCAACGCTTAACCCTTAACAAATTAATGTAATACCTACTAACATAATAAAATTTCTTACCTTTCATCCTCCTGAAGTGGCGGCTGTTGCTCCTCTTTCCCATCAGCAGTGTCTCCTGCCTGCAAGCAATCAGCAGGCACTTCCGCAGCACCACTATCACATGCACTCACATTCACATTGCTCATCACTGCGCTACTGATCGCGTGAGACACAACCGCACTCACTGGGCTACCGAAGCCCTGATTGTCATGTCCAGGTTGGGCACTAGCCACATATGCAGTTGAATTAACCGGCAATGAAACTACCGGAGAGTTAGTCCCGGAGACAGTCGCCTCCACAGGCGCTACACTGCTCTGTGACATAACAGGAACTACATTGCCATACCCTAGGCCCATACTAGTCTGTGACTGCACCACATTAGCATGAACACCACTGCCCATACCGACCGGCATATTTTGCTGCATTGACATCGGAATGTTCTGATGTGCCATCGCCACTTGCGGCACCGGCTGGCTTGGCACATACTGCACACCACCCATCTGCCCCTGGCCGCTCACTTGCTGCGGTAACATATTCTGTTGTGCCATATGCTGCCCAACAGGCATCTGCTGACCGACATTAGCTGATTGCATGAATATAGGATCTGAGGCGGGTATCTGCATACTAGGCTGATTCCCGTCTAGAGTCATCTGCATATTCTGGGGGGCTGTGGTCATCATCTGCATGTTTCCTTGTTGAACATTGCCTTGCTGCGGAGCCATAGAGTGCACAGGAGCCTGCTGCTGGTTCAGACTTTGGAGATTCGCTGGCAATGTAGAGCCTTGAGGCTGTGATGCCATTGTTTGAAGATTACTTGGCAAAGTTGCACCTTGCTGTGATGTAACAATACTTGTAAGCACCTCTTGCGGCAATGTTTGCCCTTGCTGGCTCATTTGGGACTGCTGTGTGTGAAACTGAGGAACATTATGTTGCGTTTGAACCATTGGTTGCTGCGATGATGGAATATTAGCACTCATCATAGTTTGAGGATTGGGTTGTTGATTGACAGCTTGATTATACTGAGGCTGCACAGAGGGCATACCCTGCTGGGGCATTTGAGGATGCATCCCAGGAACAACAGATTGCTGTGGTTGTGTTGGCATCTGATGCATTTGAGTTTGCATTTGTGGTATCTGTTGATTACCTCCAGTCATTTGATTAGGCATTTGCATTTGTTGTATATGATTTGGTATTTGTTGGTTCTGCAAGACTTGCATTTGTTGCAGTTGAGCTTGTTGAGCTCCCATGGCTTGCTGACCCTGCAAATGATGACTTTGCCCCATATTTGACATCTGTGCCTGTTGCAAGTGCATTTGCTGGGGATTTGGCTGGCCCTGCATCTGCTGCAATTGCATTTGTTGCATTTGGGGTTGTTGATTAGCCACTTGGGCCATTTGCCCTTGGTTTTGCATAGTTTGCATTTGCGGCATCTGCTGTTGCATTTGCATATTAGTCATTTGAGTTTGTGGAATATGTTGGTTCATTTGCTGCATTTGCTGATTAGGTATTTGTTGCATCTGCTGTGGCATTTGTTGGTGCATTGGTATTTGTTGCATAGCCATACCTTGAGACTGGGCAATTACTTGTTGCAACTGATGTTGAGGAAAACTCTGTGGAATTTGTTGCACTTGTTGCTGTTGAGGTGCTTGCGGATGAGGTTGCTGTGCACTTTGCATAGTTATGTGAGTCATGCTCTGTGGGTGTTGTTGACCCACTTGCTGAGTAGGCTGCATATTTTGATTTGGCATCTGTTGTGGCATTTCTAATGGCGGTGACTGTACAGAGACGGACTGAGCTACCGGCATCTGTTGTACAACATTTATAGGCTGAGTCAAAGACTGCCCAGGAGACAACATGGGAAATTGTTTCTGCACATTCTGATCTAATGTTTGGACTGGAGGGGGATTACCCTGCAGATCCTTAGGCCCTTTATTAGTTAGATCATTTGATAAATCATCATGTTGACTATCATTTATGACTACGCCACTATCAGGAGCTTGTAGATTAGTATCTGTTATGTCCAAATTGTTATTTAAAGTTATAGGTGCATTTTGCTGAGTGTTAGTGTGATCTAAGTAGTCCATACACATCCATCGACCCCTGCGAAACGGTTCAGTACTCTCGATTTTTACAACCTTAAACCGTTCGTTTCTAACATGTTCTTGTATCTCTTTCATACCTTCTTGGGGTTTCACATTTCCTATTAAATTGATAATGCTGCCTGTTCCGGCGCTCGTGACACTGACATGCATGTCACTTCCTTCTGTATTATTACTATTTGGCACTGCTCCTCCTATTTGGTTGGTGTTGTTATCCTGGCCCACAATTGCAAGCCCGTACTGTGAGCTGGTCGGGATAACAGGGGCACAACCTAGTGATGCACTCGACGCGTTATAAAACACATCATCTTTCGAGAAGGTGTCTTCGGAATAGCTTGGCGTTTCATTCTCGATATCGGTCACTCTTGAGATGTCGTCGGTGTGAGATTCATCTAGATCGTCGGCCGAATCCTCTCCTGCATCAGTGCTCACTCGTGATCCAACCGTCACACTGGTGATCTGAAATGAAGATATTTTCCTTGGGTTATGGGCGGCTTGAAGACTCGTCGGGTGAGTCACTCCCTTCTCCGACTCATTCAGACGATGAGATTCGCTCGTCGTACGGTGAACAACGTTGTTATACTTGTTTTTCTCACTAGTTTTATGTGACTTTTGAATCAGATTGTCAGCCATTATGCCGTCCAAATCGAGTGACTATCTAAAGAAAATTTCACTGTTTATTGGCTTCAGAGACATTTGACAGACTATTCAAACACAGCAGTATATGAAATATAAAATCATTCTACACTCACAATTTCACAAACACGATAATTTAACTATTTAAAGTCTTAAAATTCATTAGTAAACACACACAGTTGCGAACATCTTTCAGACGGCAGCAACATGGCGGCCATTTATGCGCAATGCATTATGGTTGACAATTTGCAGTAGACTACAGATATTCTAGAGCAATGTTATTCTTTCGTATCTATGGTCACTAGATGTCAGTAGTTTCTTTTACTTGTGGAGTTGGTGGCGCTGCGATCGCTAAAATTATTCCCCAGCCCAGAAAAAAAATAGAAAATGAAAAACGTCTTTTGTCTAAAATGTTTCAAATAAAATTTGTTTTTGTAAATTTAATGATGTCTCATTATTTACAAACAAAAATATTATAGGTAATATGTATTTAAAAAAAAATTGGTAGCTCAAATTAAAATAATCATACAAAAAACAAGATCGTGTTATAAAAATATATATAATTAGGTATTAATACCATGTTAATACCTACTCTTAGACGATTTTCTTTTTATCTTTGGTTATTATCTTTAAAAAATCTCCATAGTTCTGAGACAAAAACCACGTCGATATTTCTTAATTTAAAAACTGGGTCTGTGATTTTCATGAGGAATGGGCGTAGGCACAGTGAAATTAAATATTTATAACTACCTATGCAAAAGAACACGATCTGCCGCACGGTTATTGCGTGAAAAGTATTTGTATTGTGTGCTTTTGCTACTGTACCATAGATGGCGTTACTTCGCGGTTGTAGTTTTCGCAAACAATATAATTTAGAAAGTGTTTCATATTTACGTCGATAGATGACTCTCCTATTTTCACAAGTTTGTGATAATTAATAACAACACAACTCATCACATAAATGTTCCACAGAGAGGCATGCCATAATTATATTATAAATTATGATACAACTTTGTTAGTAACTTGTAAAATTCCTAGGTTAAGTTAATTGCCAATACATCCTAACAGGGCAATGTAGGTAACGGGACATTACATTTATTGTAATTTTTAAATACGTGAAAGTGATACCTACTGTAACATGTACAAAATAAAATAAAATAAATAGGTAAACAAACCTACCTAAACTCATAAAAGATCACAACAACGCAAACCGTGTCGGTTTCGGGAAATCAAAGACAAAGTAATTTCTTTAAAATTAAATTTGTTTCATAAGTTATACATACTTATTAAAAAATTAATACACCAAGTTACAAAACTATAATGGGTGCTTGTTCTATTTGCCATTCATTCGATCACGTCCACGAAAACGAGAATTTGTATGACATTGAAGCAGCGAGAGCCTCGGGTGCCTGGTATGAGTTTCATTTCACATTCGATAACATTAACGGAAATGAAAATTAGTATGGCATTGAAGCAGCGCCTTTCGGTGACATACTAGAAGAGTTAAAATTTAGCCATACCAATTCTCGTTTTCGTAAACGTAATCGAATGTAAACGGATGTAAACGGAACTGGTGACAAACGAGTAGAGTAAAATTTTGCCACGGCAAATAAAACTCGCACCGGGCATGCTGTAATGTTAAATATTTCTCAGTAGTTAAGGCTTCCGTGAAATGCGCTTCCATCTTTGGTCTTATTATCACTTAACATCAGGTGAGATAAAAGCTAAGTGCAGATAAAAATAAATAAAAAACTAGCATTTTGTCTGCGTGGATTTCGTATATTTCCGTACAAAAATTAATACTTAATTTTTTTATCAAAATATAATCTATGCTATCCGCAAGGACGGTAACTTTCTATCAGCGTAAGAATTTTTGAAATTCCAGATATTAGCACCCTCCTCAAACAAACAAAGTCACAAACTTTACGTCTTAATTAATAGTAAAAGACATACATTAAGTTGAAGGAATCCATCATTAGCAGCAACAAATATAAGTACAAAGATATTTTTATCCATGGTCATCAAACTGGGTACCAAAGTTCCAAAAGAGCACATTAGTAAAAGAACTTTAGTAATCAGTGAATTCACGTTTTTTTATAGTACCAAGAGTTGAGGAATTTATCGTGACATCATCGTGAGCGTTTAAATTTTGAAAATCGTCTGGAAACTTTATTTGGAATTCCAAACAAACCCGTTTTTTTTACATCTTTTAAAATTTAAAAAGATGTAAAAAAACGGGTTTTTTGGGGGGTGTTTGTATACTATATTGTAAATATTTAAAAAAAACGACTTAAGAAAAAATTAAATAAATGATACTAGGGTATTAGTTTAGCTACAAAATGGCGAAATTTTTTGAAAATCGGTTAATAATAGTGACCTTGTAGTTGGTCGCTTTAGATTTGGTATTGTAGAAAAACGGCTATTTCCGTATATAAGGTCACTTTTTATCAACTGCAAATATTTTGACAAAACATCTAATTATATAAGAGAAATAAGGCCCAACATTTAAAAAAAAATCAGGCTAGTTTTTTTTTATCTTTTCCTGACATAAACATTTTAATATTTTTAAGAGCGGCCTCTCAGTCGGCTCTTTTGAATGAAACTAGGGGCACGTGTAAGCGGTGAAGGCATTGCGGCCTCTCTGTTTCGGCTCCTTTGAATTGAAACTACCGAAAGTGCATTTATTTTTCTTTTTAATCGAAATGTCTTTTGGTGTTTTTCTTGAAAACTAGCGTATAAAAATTTAAGGTTTTTTCATAAAAATAGTATATATATGTTGTTGAATTTATCCTCAAAATATTTGCAGTTGATAAAATGTGACCTTATAGGTATAAAAAGTGATGTAGCTTCTTTAATTATTGACCGATCGTCATGGTAATGGTGTTAAAAGATGCGGATGCATGCCAGAAGTGCATTTAAATTGGAATTGTGTTATGTAAAATAAAATGTTTTCTTTTTCGTAAATTGTTGTATTCATTTTCAATGCTCCGATTCTTGCGGGGACTGCGAAATCTGTAAATTTTTGGAAAGAGTCTGTTGTTGACTACAACCGGACTTATTTGGGGGGTGTGATCGAAACACCGTCAGGGTATCTAGAAGGAATGGCATCAAAATGCAAGCGTGTCCCCGTTCCCTATCAAGATTCTCCAGTGGATTCGGATAGGATGTAGTGTAGTTGTATGTGCAAAGCCTTTATCGCTTGCCAATGTTCAATGACACAAATGAAAATGTTTCTTTATTTAATTTACTTATATAAACTTATGAAAACAAATAAATGTGTAGAATAAATTTTCCTGTATTACAAACGTACTAAAAAATGGCTGGCAGGAGCTGGATGAGAGTAGCCGCAGATCGTGCTCAATGGCGTGCTCTTGATGATGATGATGATCATGATGATGATGATGATGATGATGATGATGATGATGATGATGATGATGACGGTAATCCTGACCTTAACCTTAATATTAAAAAAAAACGCAAAGTCAGAAGTTCAGAAGGCCTCACCCTATTTATTTCGTTTATAAAAAAAAGCGTTATGGATCTACTTCATTATTAATAACCCTTCTTTACTTGAAAGTAGGAAAAACCGCAGTAAATTTATCTTATATCTGTTTAAAAATGAATCACTGAAATGTATGTAGATACTTACGCGCATATCTTCCGATCGACTGCACAAATTTGGATAATTCTTTTTTTTTTTGTGTTTGTTTTTGTCAGGAGAAGGTTTGTACAGAAGAGAAATAAAAGTAAAAAAAAATTTTTTGCCTTTTTTACAAATATAAATGTAGGTGATACGAAGTTCACCGGGTAATCTAGTTTTAAATAAAAACGTATACACAACATACTATTACGTGAAAGCTTTGAATAAACAAGAAATAAGGGTATTCCATAATGTTTTTTTTTACAAAATTATTTTCTGGGCAAAGATAGTTATTTATCTACATACAAGATATTTTTTTTACTCGAGCTTCCTGAGACTGTTTCATTTTTACTAGTAAAATGTTATCTAGTAACTTGTAACTAATTATATAACTATAGCATTGTGAAAACCAAATAGTATGTTATGGTGTAATGTAATAATCATCATCAATTCTATGATGGAATGTAAAACATATACTATAATATTATGAACAAACTAGATAAAACAGGTAAGTGTTTTAAAGCTAAACGAACGTACCTAACTGACCTAGCGGTAAGCCAAAATCTTAATTATTTTATTCGACTCAGTAAGCATAATTACAGTCTTAAATAAGCCGTTTCGAGTTGAGTAACAAACTGATATGACAGAATATACTGTCGACATGTACAAAATTATGTTGAACTTAAAAGTAAAATTTATAAAAACCTTTTTTTTATAAAAAAAAATCTAGTTTAAAAATAAACTGTGTCTTTTAAAGTAAGTTAAAGGAACTGCATGCTTTAAAAAAAGAAAACTCACAATTATTCAGAGCGTCGACAAGTATTAGGCGCTATTTCGCGAGCCGCTACTCCGTCGAGAACTAAGGCGCAAAAACCTGGAGCGCCCCGACCCCGGTGATTACCCGCAAGGTCTTCAGATCGCAAGTCGATTTAGCCAACATCCCCACCAATCGCCGTGACACTTCTTAAACGAAGGTAATTTGCTATTATTTGTAAATTGGTGTTCGCTCGTCCGCTACAATCCGCTCGCGCCTCAGTTGCTCGGGAGCACGGGACCCTCGTCGGTACTCCCGTGGACTCCGAGCACTTAACCGCCACTTAGTTCCAACGATCTAGTCTCGAACCTAAGTAAACAGTCGTCACACCGCACACAGGCTTCCCTCCCGACCGCCAGTCGATAAGATATAGCTCAGCGAGTAACACTTTTAATTGTTTATTATGAAAATGTAAGTGCACGCACGCGTTATGGCAAAGACACGGGACATTCCTAAAAAGAACGGCGAAGACGACAGCACCATGGAAACTGGTGACAGCGAGGAGGAGCTGAACAGCCTCGGCAGGCTGATGCTGTGGTTGCGCATCAACCCGAACCTGATCATGTTGAAAGTGACTCTCTTTGTGATGTACGGGGCGACAGCTTCACTTTTACCGTATTTGACTATACACATGCAAAGTATAGGATTGACAGTTCCAGAGATATCATTCGTGTATTTAGCTTTGCCTTTCACGACCTTTTTAAGTCCCCCAATAACCGGTAAGTAGCAGCAACCAATGTGGAGTAAAAACAAAACAAAACAGCTTAACTAGTTTAACTAATTGTGTTTAAGGGTTTCTGGTGGATCGCTTCGGCGAATACAAGCCGGTAGTGATAACAGCGTTGATATTGAACGCGGCGTTCCACCACTCGCTGCTGCTGATCCCGCACCAGGAGACGCCCGGGGTGATGCCGTCGGCGTACGTCATGCGGCATCCGATCACCAACAGTGTCGAGGTACATCATATTTATAGATTCGTTTCGAAACTGGTCCCCGAACGGATCGTCCCTCCTTGTTTAGTCACGAGCCAACCCAGACTGCTCTAAGAATTTGAGCAAATCGCCGTCATCCGGCGTCAGGGCGAATTAGCCAGTGTCATAACGTAAGTCCGTTTGTTTGAATTAGTCAAGGGAATTAAGCGGGGTTTATGCATATTGTTGTCCTTGAAAAAGGTACCTGCTTATGATAATGATACATGTACATGAGATAGACCAAGAATTTCTTGATTGTGATTTGGTATCCAGAATTTTAAAAGTTAGAGTATTTTTAAGATATGGTGGAGTCCGTGTCCCAGCAGAGAGTGTCCTGATGAAGATGAGACCGTAGACTTCGTCCTCGATCGATGTGTGGATCACTGCAAGCTGTCGCGGCCTACGGAGAGCCCAGTAACAGAAGCAGCGGACGACGATGACAAAGATGATCTGGATTTCCACATCAGCCACAAGATACAACAGAAGTAAATATACTTACATAGTTTCCGTCTCAAGCTATTTGCGTATATCCAAACATAACGAACAGTACTTAGTTAGTCATCTTGTATTCGTATGTTATCTCATTTGAGGTAATAAAAGGAACACGCATAGCATTTTTACTTCTATTTATTAGCGTTTTAAGTTTAAATAACAATGATAATACTTTATGATATTAAATATCCATCTAAGTTGGTAAATAACACTTAAAAAATGATTTATGACGTTTCCTAGAAAATACAAAACTAATAAAAAGTTATTAGGAACCTAATTGTACGACGTAAATATTTGGTATATATATCTTTCGACATCATGTAATCATACATTTTCATTGTAAATAGTAATAATAATAATAATGATGCTCCGTTGCTGGCGGTGTTCTAGGTTTAGGTTTTTACAAAAGTTGTATTTTTTGTATGTATTTTGTTATATTTTAATTTTTATAAAACCTAGATCTAAGATTAAAAATAAATAAAGAGAATAATAATGTATAATACGCAATGTGATAACATATAAATTTTTCAGTTTTTTAAATATGACGGAGGATGACGAAGAAGATTTCAATGACGCTGCCTTCTTTCTTATAGAAGTGCATGACGATTTAGGAGAACCAAAAGAACAACTTGGCATTGAAATGGAAAGGGTAAGTACTCCAAAAACAAACATTGTCTCATACATGTATGTATCAATAATCATTGTGAACAGGTTCATAAGATGTAATAATTTTAGGATGAAGATGATCCAGTCACCGATTTTAGATCTAGATTTGGTGAGAAACTCCTGATAGCCCAGGGTGTGAACATCACCGCATTAGATAAAGAAGATTTAAGATGCGGTGGACTTGTGATGCTTCATAATATGACAAAACTTTCGCAACAACGATTGGAAATTTTGTCCGCTGATTGTATGGTTCAGAAATGTGACTTCAGGTAGCATAGTTTGTTTACTTAACACATTGTAATGTAACGCACAGGTGATTGCGGTGATATAGAGATTGGATTGTTAATAATATTATTTATCGACTAACGTTTTTATCTAGTTTACTCAAACGGTAGCTATCAGAAAGTAAACTGTCATTGGAATATTACAGGAGAGGTGGACCTGATATATGCCCACCAGATTATAAAGAAAGTGATGATAAGACATTTTACATTTACTTTTTTCTGCGATTCATGGGCACTATCATGTTATCAGCTGGGGTCACCATTATGGACCCTATCGCGTTGACCATGATACAAAAATACGGAGGAGACTTTGGCAGGGAAAGACTTTTTTCAAGTATTGGAATGGCTATATTCTCGCCTATTACTGGCATGCTTATAGATATGAGGAGCAAACAAGTTGGTGAGTGTGAAGCGGTACAAAATGTCGTAATCGTTATCTTTTGTGTCAATAGTTCGTAACTTACTAAATGTTTACAACTGTTTGTTGATTGCAGGTTATACCGACTATTCAGCTGCGTTTTACACTTATGATGTACTGCTACTCATATCAGCAGTAACGGTAGCAGTAATGCCTCTTGGAGCAAAGTTGCCAGCTGACAATTTGCTAAGAGATTTAGTTAATATCATCAAGATGCCACACATAATTATTTTTATTTTCTTCCTCTTTGCTCTGGGTAACTTCTGGGGATTCATTGAATCATATCTTTTTATCTACTTGAAAGAGTTAGGTGCACCTAATTTCCTACTAGGTAAGTAACTATTATAAAACTTGAATATTAATAAAATTAAGTCTGTAATTTTTCTCCGAAGTAAGATTTTGGGAAAAATTATCAAAACTGGTAAACTGCCACTTTATTGTAAATTATCACGAAATCTATAATTGGGAGTAAATGCGGCAATCTGTCTCAAATCTCAATACGCAACAACTCTTAAAAAGGTATATGCCACCTTTAAAACTAATCATCTCAATAGAGATAATTTTCTTATTGAAAATTGCTGTAATCTAAAGTCAATTTATTTATTGTTTTCAATGCTGCGGTGCATAGATTGCCAGTGACGCCCGCACTTGTTAAACAATAAACTGCATGCCTTCCCACGGGCTTTAATCTACGTGATCAGCCCTTGAACGAGTCGGTAGTGCATTTAGGCCTGTCTGTCCAGGAATAACCGTGACCGTGGGCACGCTGAGCAGCATTCCGTTCCTGTACGGCGCAGACGCCATCACGGCCCGCATCGGCCACGTCAACGTCATCATCGTCGCCTTCTTCTCCCACGCTGCCAGGCTTGTTGGCTACTCTTTCATAGAGTAAGTATTGCTTTTATGCTCTTTTATCGTGTAAATTTTAAAGGAACAAGGTACAGAGTCTGTACGTTGTTCTGTCTACCGAGGATTTAACTTCAATAACCGCCAGTCATAGCTTCTGAACAGTGTCTATGTCTAAAAGTTTCTTTCTCAAGATTTAGTTGTTGTGCACATACTATAATTTTGTCTTTAACAAATTATTTTCATACTTATCCTATACCGATATTTTTATAAGATAAAAAACTTATATGTATTGAAATAAGTTTAAAGACCTTCTCTTTAAGGAATTGTAATTCATATTCCTAGTGTTGTTCTCATCAAATATTATGAACTATCAGTTGCTGTCGCGATATCAACAAGCCTTGTATTGACTTGACTCTGTATGTAAGTAGTATCACTTGAGATACGAGATAAATTGAACCCTGACAATGACATGTTTAGGATGTCTAGAACGAGAAGCAGATCGAAGAATGCTAGATTATTGTATTATTAAACTTTCCTTGCTTATGTACTTATTGAACTCTACTGTTTTTATATTTATTTTCCGTGGTCTCATACTGGCGAAGCAATATTATGATGTCGGTTCGTTTCGTTTTTTGCTTGGTTGTTGATCCAGTAGCAATTGGGTTGAAGCTACGATTTTGACAAGGGAGTTTTGTTTCCATTAATTACTCGCTCCAACAATAGGCTGAAACTACGGCCCTACACGGGTAAAAAGGATTTCTTAAACCAAGTAATGTCATTTTCTTAGCAATATTAGCTTAGCTCAAGCATATTTGCATCATATCAAAAATCTGAATATTTTGAACCAAAAACCCATATTTTCTTGTTTGATTTGCTAAATTTAAAACCAATATATTTAATTTGAGTTCAGGCTTGTTTGATTGAAGTGTGATCGATTTTATTTAAACCAAAACCAGAAATTTCGTCAAAGTAAAAAATACTTTTTAAAACCAAGAAATAATTTACTTGCATTCAGAACTATTATACTGAAATCAAATAAAAATATTTAATTCAATCTGAAAGAACTCTTTTCTTGACTCTAAACACTAATTTTATTGGATCAACTAAATATTGCTTTCGCTCAAGTTTTCTGGACCGCAAGAATATTTTTTGTTAGCTCAAGTAACGACAATATCTCATATCCACAAAAATGGTTTTTTTAATTCGAATTAACCTGTTATTTCAATTCAACATTTTATTTGTGATTACAAGAAGATCAGACTATTGAAATTAACATATATTTATTTAAACCTAGAGGATATCAATTCGATCTGATACAATAGAAATGTAAAACTAACAAAACCATTATTTCTCTTGATATAATAAAGCATGTTTTTGACTTAAATTATACAAATACTAGAATGAAATAATATTAGTCTGTAGTTAAGATTATAACGCTTTGAGCTGGCTACACTAGTCATTTTCTGCCTTGAGCTGTCTGGGTTTGGTTGGTCACTGTTGCGCTGTGTTGCGCTTTTACCTTTAGTTATTATTGAAGAGGATTTTACATTCAGTCTGGCCACTTTTTAACGCGCGCGCTGCTCACCGAGTGTAAAGTGTGTGTCATTACATTACCTACTAGGTACATAGTACTACATAGGTATTTTGTACAGTACCTACTTAAGTACGTTAGAATGGAAGAACTTACAGAGCTGCAACGATCGTGCGTGGCTAGTTCCCTACGAAATTGTTAAAATTTTCATAGGTAAGTACCTAATTTGTTTTCCAAAATCTAGGATTTAAGAAGAAAATACTTACTGATATTACAGTTCGTATCTATCCATCAGATTATGCGCTGTTTGTGTGCCTTTATTGTTGTGTGTTGTAAACCTATGCCAAGGTTTAGCCATTGTTAATTTTTTAATGATGAAATTAATTTATTAATGAGAAAGACTGTTTAAATTATTGTCCTTCCGTCATGTAAAGGATCGACGTAATTTTAAATTAATATAGATGTAAGACAACATCAAATACAATGCTTTGATCTAAAGTAAGTAGCTAAAGCGCTTGTGCTATCAAAGTTCGAATTCGAAACCCGTCACCGTTGCATAAAATTCGGATTCCTAGCTGCTACTTCATCTATTTACTCTTTATTTCTTATAGTAAAAATAATTATGTACTTATTTTGCAGAAAGCAATCAAGCAGGTTTGATGTGGTTGCAAACAACACAGATCCATGGGAGGAAGTGGAAAAAACATGATAGTCTTTACAATGTCCTGGAAGAATAGAAGATTCTTTGACCAAATAAGTGATGTTCGTAAGTATATTTTATTATTTTCATATCATAGCGATCCTATTGGTGGATATCATACACATGCCTTGCTACATAGCTTAGCACATCTTTGGTCGAAAAGCAGTATGATACAACCGCTATTTAATATTAAATATTAAATACACAAACTTTTCAGATAAAATACAATAAATTATGGTAAAACCCCAATATAATCCATTATGTAGCTTAGAAGATCTAAGCAATTAAGTGAAGGGGCTGAAGGCAACATTGTATGTACTAAATATAGAGAATAATTGAAAAAACAAGAAAAATATTGTGTGCTGTTATGGTGACTTGACTGAGCCCTAATTTATTTAATGTTTAATTTTCAGATTTTAATCCATTTCGATATGATATATACTAACAAGGGACTAAACTTTTATATAAACTGGAAAAACTGAAAATATTTTTATTTAAAAACCAACTTAGTGTTATAAACTTTATACACAATCTGGATGATGTGATAAGTTTTTTCATCGCTTGAATTGAATTTTGGAAATTCCCTTTACTAGTGGTAAGAGTCAGAAAAGCTCTTATACATTTTAAAACATTATTTTAAAGAATCAACTCTTTAGTAATATTACCGTAGTTAATTTGGTATAATGCAAGGTCATCTTTTTATTTCAGTAAAAAATCCTCACAGATGCCATCCACACCTCATGTATTGGAACATCAAGTAGGTACCTACCAAAAGAAAGGCTTACGAAGAAATTTAAATTATCGACGCAGGAGCTATAGATAGCATATTTGTCAGTGCTAAGGTGTGTATTGTATTATTTTCTTTTACATTATCATAATTATCTACTGTGTTAATAGGCCAAATAATATAATTTGCCAACAAATTCCTGCATACCCATATTAGTCAAATGGGAAACTAGTGAATAATATATTTAAATATTTACAGATTGCTGGTGACGACAACATAATTGCCACACAGAAAGAAAAGGCTTCATTGAAAAGCTTGTAAAATATATACATAATTTTTATTAATTATGTTAGTTATGTACCTGACATGAAACATTAAAAACGCAATTAATTTAAGTATAAGTAGAATTATAAATAAACAGTAAATTTGTAATAATGACTTTCAATTTTTATATTTGTAGGAGTTCCATTCAAAATGTTTTATAGTTTTGTATAAAGAGGTATTAAGTTTTTATGGAAATGTAGGATGTTCCTGCACCTTCTAGTCTTTTTTACATAGCATCCTAGCCATGCTATGCAAAAAATAGCATGGCTAGGATGCTATGTAAAGAAGACTAGAAGGTGCAGGAACACCCTAAACTTCCAAAAATAAAACATTTTGAATGAACAACATCCTCTATTTGACCCAAGAAAATATCATATTATTTCAAAACATTAACGTCTTCAGAGAAAAAAGTTGTAGTTTTAATTTGAAATAATAATAACTACATGATACTTGTTTTTCTTGATTCAAAATAATAATTCTGTAGATCAATTTTTTTATTCTTAAAACAAGAAAAAGAGTTGGTTTGATATAAATTATAACAGTTATTGAGTGAAGGCGTTATTGTAGTTAAAAGAAAAAAACTATTTTCTTTAATAAAAACAACAATCATTTAGTTTGAGAATTTATAGAATTAAATAAAGAAAAGCATTTTTTTTTCTCAACAATACATTTTTTTATTCTAAGAATACATTTACTTATTCTAATATATTATTTATTTATTTTTAATTGCATATAATCTAAGAATAACGCTTCCATGTATTGGTTCAAGAAAAAAAAATTTTCAATTAAAAAAATATTTACTTGGTATTCAAGAAAATAATGATTTGAATGGAAAAAAATATATTTTTTCAAAACAAACAAAACTAATCTTATTGTAAAGAAATAAAACCAAGATTATTGTGATATTAAATTTAAGAAAATATTATTTTCAGTATATATGAGTGGATCATTTTGTTGAATTTAAGAAATATGCTTTGACTGAAGTAATTTTGCTTTGTTTTAAGAAAACTGTTTTTACCGTGTAGGTCTACAACAGCTTATACATTGCTTATGTGGGTAGATATAAGTACAACGGAATGTTGTTAGGTGAGATTTTTTTCAGAGAAAACCACAAGTCAATAGTCGATTTTACAGCTCACAGTAAATCATATAAGTAATTAAATACCATTCCTGTAATTAGAAACGTTAAGAATCTATTAGGTGCCTTACAAATAAACAAGAAATAAGCACCGAATAGTTATTCCGTGTTTTATTCCTGTCATGTAAACGTCATTTCAAATTAGAGTAAAAGAGACAAAACACGGAATAACTATTCGGACATTATTCTTTGTTTATTTGTAAGGCACTTAGTCAGTACCTAAGTTCTAGTATTCTCGTAGCAATTGAAGGCGCCCGCGCAAGGCAGGTCAATTTCGTCCTCAAACATTAAAACACCATTTGCGGAATTAATGTATTTACGAGAATACAGCATCATTGTCAAGTTTATGAGCTCAATGATATAGCGTAGGTGGACTTGGATAAGGCAGATGACAACAACTGTTAATCTAGATTTATCTCCTTGAATATGCGACTCAATTTCCTTGATTTTTTTTTAAAGTTGCGGTTATGTAGGTAAGTAGTTAAGTACTATGTATTCTGTTCGATTTCGAAGATTCGTTAACTTTAGCTGCCACCTAATACATATTTCAAAATACATACTATTCTAGTACGTTTTAATAGTTTCACCTCTGATCTTACAGTTTATTAGCTCTCTCCATCCGTCTGATTGTCTGAAAGAAATCGCTTTAAAGCGATAAGACCGCCAAATAGTAACTTTGTAAGTTATTTATATTTGTGTTCATGTTTATATTTCACAGTGTTGCAATACAAGTAAGTATTATCTATCTATCTACCTATTTCAGTATTCTGTATTCAAGTTATTCTAAGTTCTAGATTCAGTGAAAATACAGAGCATAGTATAAGAACTGGGGCTTTGCCATAAGCTCTTGTCTTGTTTTCACAACGGCAGGAATTCTGCTAAAACAGCTCATGGTGGCCCCTGGCGCTTCTTGGTCGGGAACGAGCGTGTCTTTCCATCAGGCCAGCTGTATGCTCATTTGTCAATTTCACAAATCCTTTTTGATTAACATCATCGTCATCATCATTATCAGCCTACACATGTCCACTGCTAGACATAGGCCTTATTATTAGTATTGCCTTAGTAATTTTATAAAAGTATAAAGGTACAAGTTACATAGAACACTTTCTACCGAAGTGGGTGATGTCAAAGTGAGCAATAGTAGCATATTCGATACAAAATCATACCGATTTACAATGACCTCTAATTCTAGTCGTTTCTACTACTCGATGGCACTCAACGTGGTAGTGATTCTTTCGGCTTGACTGCTGTCATCTTTACACTTACTCGACAGCGACTTTATTATAATTGCGTCCATTGGGTGGGTCCATCCCTATTGAAGGTGATTTTTGCAGGACACACATCCCTTACACTTACTCATCTAAGCTAATTATGTATTCCTTCAGGAACTCCTGGTGGTGTTTCCCCTTCGAGGCGATGGAGTCGCTGTCGGTGCACCTGATGTGGGTGGCGGCAGCTACCTACTGCGCCATGTTGGCACCTAAGAGTCTGCTGGCGACGTTGATCGGTGTCTTGGGCATGGCACATTTCAGTCTTGGTTGGTACAAATCTTCATATATTTGTAAATAAGTTGGCCAACAATTGCCTACATCATAAAATAAATTTTCAGAATAGTGAGGAAGAAATAAGATTCAATTGACATTTTCCTATTACTAATCCACTTGGGATTATTTAAGTTAAAACTCTTGAATTATTTATTTATTTATTGCACTTATTTATATATGCAACAATAAGAAACAGCTCCTATGTTAAGTTGGGGTGATTTTTGAATAAGACTGATATAAGTATAGTAACTTATTTATAAGCGTTTTAATTAAGCTAAGTTGATTTTTGACATTTTGAATAGCATAATTTTATTGCTATATCCTGATTTAGCAGAGGTATAACTTTCTTACATCCTTCGGATTGAAGGCATGGTGGCTAAGCACTGTACTTCAACGTAATCAGTGTAGACACGAGTAGAAATGTTATCGAAATGATAAGGAGCATACGAATCTGGTATCCCAACGTAAACATTTAAAAATCTATAAGACACATTTATTAACATTACGATTACTGGGCGTTAGGTGTAATCTGTTTCGTAGTAGATAATGTTGACGTCACATCTGTTGGAAATGATTGTCTTAAAAATATTTTTTTCTTAAATTTATTTTTATTAGTAACCAAGAATGCTTTCGTATTTCGTGTAACATTATACCATAGACGACCTCCTTGGTCCAGTGGCTTGCACACCGGTTTTCATGGTGTCGCCATCTCTGAGGTCACGGGTTCGATCCCCGGTCGAATCAATTTAGAAATACCTGTTTTTCTAAATTGTTTCGGGTCTGGGTGTTTCCTATGTATAATAAGTATGTATTTTAAGTATATTAAGTATGTTTATCCGTTGTCTAATTAACCATATAACGAGTTTCTTAAGGAAGCTTTTCTTGGGGCTAGTATAATTGGTGTGACATTTACATTACATTTACCATCAATGCAGACTCTAATTTCTAATATGTTGTAACCCAAATGCACAATGGAAAACTACCTCCCGCTAGGAATCTCATCTGGGATATCTCTCAGTCTCCAACCAATGGTCTCACGACTAGATATCTCATATTTCTCCAGGTAGGGGCAGTGGCAGTTTTGGCGGTGGTCTTCTCATCGCCTCCTTGGGCACCAGAGAAGCTTTTCGCTACATGGGTCTCATCGCCTTCCTCGGAGGAGTGCTGTACGGCCTCTTGCACTACTTCTGGCTGAGGAACATCAACATGACGGGTATCGAGGATGCTTGTAGCCAAGACACCGGTGAGGATTTTAGGGTTTACGAATAGAGTTTAAGTTGCAGTAGGCGGCGGTTGCATGCACCTAACCGTGCAAACTGAGAACAAAATACAACCTATATTTTGACCCGGAACAACTGGGTCTTATCGTGTAACAACTAGACTACAGAGCCAACAATGCAATGCGATTCTTCTGAAACCATATTACTTAAATTGCAAAATAAGGTTGGATTGAACCTTATTATAATAAGGGATAGGTTTATAATAAAATAAAAAAATTGATTTCATGCGCACTGCACCCGGAATCCTCAACTAGTGAGGCAATTTGGATTTGGTTTAAATTATTTTATTCTATATAAACGTTTTTATCAAAAATATTAATAAACTTAATACTTATCTTTTCTACAGAGAGCGGTGAAGGGGACAAGCTTAACAACGAACCTCTCCGCAAGGACGCGGAGACCATGATATCCCTGGAGAGACTGCACATGATCACGAGGTACAACCCTCTCGGCTCTCTGCATTCTCTGCCAAGGGGATCACGCTCTCGGGTGAGTTGGACACAAATAGCACGTTCAAAATAATATTAAAGAAATATATATATTGTTTTCTAAAATTTACACACAAGAAATATATAATGAGATTTGACACCGACATCCCCAATGTTGTAAGTCCTAAAACTCCGGCAACCATCACCTAAAACGTCGTCATTGAAAGCAGACATCAAACTTTGATTTTTGATGAAATCCTAAGTATAACGTAAATAAAAGATGTTTCTAATTTGTATTGCACGATATTTTATGATGGCTGATGATGATACGGAGTTCATGTGTCTTTGCTAATTTCAGTAGCACAGGAATTTTTTAAAAGTTAAACCCTCTTGGTACTCTGCATTCCCTATTTTTCTTTTTTTTTTTCAAAATTTGTAACTAATATGATTTGGACATACAGCGGGGCTAGGGGCGACCCCGGGCTATGTAGGTCTTTCCTCCTATGCTCTCGTCCAGGTACTAAAAACTCGACGACGCGAGGGAATGTATATCTACTAAAAACCTAGCATCATCCCTTCTCCGCCACGGGGATGGCTCGGGATCACTTATGGCAATCACCGAGTTCATTTTTGCATTGCCTGCCGAATATATTCTCAAGACAGGTTTGTTAATAATATTTCTCTCTCTCCAAAACCTTCCAGTTCTCCCAAGGTGACATCAACGAGCCTCGGAGCCGCAGCGGTAGCAACTGCCAGCGACGCGGAAGCAACTACGAAGGTTCCGCCTCCAAGGTGGATCTCCTCAAGTCTGCGCTGGAGAGCAGTCATCAGAACGCTAAAAGCCATATCTCCAACCCTGTTCTGTCATTCTCAAGACCTGCCAACCATTATAAGGTGAGGAATGCTGTGTAGGGCTTGTTTCTGGTTCTTTGGCGGACGCTAGGAGTGTCTGCATCCTATCTTAAAAGTTCAATTTTTTTTTAACCAATTAGATGAATCTATTGACACTTTCTATGCTTAAAGAAATATAAATAGATAGTACAAAGATTTAAAAAAAAACATAGATTAAGTTTATTTATTGGCGGTAGCTTAGAATGTTGAATTTTAAAACGTTTACACTATAATTATAATATAAAAAGGCGTATTAAATTGCTAAAATAATTAATGGTGTAGTAACAAAAATATCGAAAGAAAGATCTGCTGCTAACTAATTACAATGGTCGATGTTCCTTTTATCGATTTCAATTTTGTAATTAATTATACAATCCTGCATTGGCCTCCAATTGAACTCTGTTTTATCCTAACAATAAGAAACGTGAGCAGATATAAATATCCTGAATATTTAGACTGCTAATACTAATTAAATACCATAAACCTTGCCAGTAATTTCTGCTGTCACATCGCGTATTTGCATACTATCTGAAGATTATGACGTATTGGAACTAATTTATGACATAGTTTACGTGAGACTTTGGCAGCCTAATGATACGTACAAAAAAGCGTTCAAAATAATACGTAGAATTTTCCTTTTCACGTGATTCTGAGAAGGTGTTTCCTCATTTTATTGCATTCCATCAGTCAATATAGAAAGGAAGAAATAAATAAAATATATTTTACAAAAATGTCATATAGTGTTTGATGTTTTAACTAACACTACTTTTTTTTTGTTGATGCGTTATTTTCGTCGTATTGTTTATGGCCTAAGTCTAGGTCTTTATGGTCTAAGTCACTTAATTTTTATTAATATTAATTAGTATAAATTACAAATTAAATACAAAATTATGAGGCGTTTTGTGAGCAGTTACCTACTTAAATTATTAAATTAGGACAAATTTTTATTTTTTATTTTTAAGTGCTAATTGCTGCACTGAAACTGAATCAAATATTTATAAAATACAGTAAAAAAATTAAATGGCTACCCGACCCAGTCAGGAATCGAACTTGGTCATATGGTCAGTGCAGCCGCCCGGATTTCGGAAGACCCAGTTTCGATTCCTGGCTGGGTCGGGTAGGCATTTAGTTTCTTCACTGTATTTTATAAATATTAAATTAGGACAGTCATGAGGAACACGTAATTAATGTATTAATATGATGTATGTAACTAGTGTAAGAACTTTGGTGTGACTTCGATTCATCACTGCTTGAGGAACCTATGAGTTTAAATAATATATAGTATTCGTAATGGATCCAGAGTAATCACGGATCGTGCTCAGTGCACTTGGAGAGGAATATGTCCAGCAGTGGACGTGTATGGGCTGATGATGATAGCTGATTAAATTGGCTGCAATAAATGATTTTATTATTATAATCGAGGAGCTTGATGGCACAGTGGTAAACGCGCTCCGGTCTGCGAGTGCTGAGGTTAAGCAACTTTCGCAAGGGCCGATCATCGGATGGGTGACCAATAATTTATCGTCTCGTACTCCTCCGTGCTTCGGAAGGCACGTAAAGCCGTTGGTCCCAGCTGCATTGGTAGTCGTTAACAACCAACAATCCGCACCGGGCCCGCGAGGTGGTTTATGGTTCGTTCTCCCTTTGCATCCACAGGGAAGGCTCGTGCCCCAGCAGTGGGGAAAAAATGAGCTGATGATGATAATGATAATGATTATTATTATAATCCCGGTGACACTGTTAACAATTTAGGCGTAGCATAGACCATAGGCAGCGAAGAGCCAATTCTCCGTTGTTCTTTGGCCCACCCTAAATTGAATTGTTTTAACGAATTGGATTTTTTAACACAAAATTAATTTAATTTTCAGCAAGCCCAAAGCGCACCAAAGCTAATGCTACTAGGCCTCACACAGCGACAAAACATATCCCAACCGGTACTCGCCGAGTTCGATCCAAGGAGGCGAGATTCTATCCCAGAGGAAGCCGAAGAGGACCGCTTAGCTGCTCCCGCAAAGCTTCCTTCGAAGACCAAGAGTGACAACATCCCACCACCGCCTACGTACGCCGAAGCGATCAGCGAACACAGGAAAAGTTGGCACTCTGATGACAGCACTCCCACTTAGAACGACTAATTCTAACACGAAAATAGGTTCAACGTTAAAAAAGCGTCCTAAGAGGAAGCAACCAGACTGTTGAAACACGGCACATTCCGAGGACATCATAGGTTTTAATTTTTCTTAATGTTAATGAAATTGTATCTTTCGGTATTGTCAGCAGGAAGCTTGAAGAGCGAAATGCAAACATTTACTAAACCAGATTTAATTACTTTTTAATAGCAGCTCTGTATAAGTTGGACGAGGCAAGATTATGACGAATATGGTCACAAACACCGGTCTATATTATTATTGATATTGTAATAAAAACTTTTTGTGTAGGTAATTTTTACTTTGTAAAAAACGAGTGCAATACTTTTTGGTAACTAAAGTTTGGATGATTTTGATATGGTACAGCAGTCAAATTGGCTACAATGATGTCCAACTGCCTACATTGTTAGTTATTATTAGTTTAGTTAATTTTATACATGACGTCATATCTGAAAACGTTAAAACAATGTTTCAATATCTTCTCAGGACTTTAGATAATAAATTGCGTGTTAAAAATCTGAGGCTTTAATTTATTTAAGTTGTAGATAGTTAAAATACTCTTGTGTACTTTGTTGGTTTGGCGACGTTCCTTTCTCATATTAACTATTCTTACTTACCGTGGTGGTAAATAAATAAGTTTTGTTATTATTAGTGTTTGTAGTTTTACTGGCTGTTCTCTTGAAACTGGAAAAAATATCTTTATGAGAATTTAATTGGATACTTTTGAAAATAACATGCTAGGCCATCGCATCTTATGAGTTACATATATTAAATCATAGTCTAAATCAATATTCAAATGTGTCCGAAACGATAAAAAACACATTGGCTTTTCAATCAAATAATTTATTAAAAACTATCCTATAAGTTATCCTAATGCTTATCTGATGACATCATATCATTATCATGCTCTGATGAGCAGTTGCTTTGGTCAGTCTTCGTAAAGTGTGTTCTGTCTATTTTGTTATTTTCGGCAGCGTCGTATGCCTTCTGTAGCACGGAGGGCGAAGGGTGTCTGTCTCTAGTTAATATCCATGATGTTGCTGAAACAAAAAACGTGCATACAATGTAGATTATCGTTGGTATGACAGAAACATCCATCCATCATACATCCATAGACATGACGAAGAGATATGGCCATAGTTGAAGCACCGCTTACGGGTTACGGTGCAGTGCAATACATACAAAATAATAACAATGATAGTTAAAATAACTAATTACTTATACCTATTTGAAAAAAGACAGTGTTGAAAAAAAATCCATGAGCAAAATTCGAACCCTCACCCCATGTCATGCCGGGTCAGGTACACTGCCAACTATGCTATCGTGGCTCAATCCAACTGACGATAATGTAAATAATCATAATTATACCTATTTTATAATCAAAATAATAGCTTCTGGGGGTTATCGAGGTGGATCACACAGAATATCGGCGTGAAACAATGGCACTCGTTGCTGTTGTGTTTCGTCTGGTGAGTGAAAGTACCGGAGGCCCATCTCTCACCCCTCCCCCCTCCCAATTCCTACTTCCTCCTCAAGATCCAACTTCCTAAAGGCCGGCAACGCATTTGCGATTACTTTGGTTTTGCGGGTGTCCATGGGCGGCGGCGATTACTTCCCATCAGGTGACCCGCCTGCTCGTTTGCTTCCTTTTAATATAAAAAAAATCACGCTGCTACAATGCGGGTTCATCATCATCATCATCACAATCAGCCCATATCAGTCCACTGCAAGACATAGGGCTCTCCTATTGATGCTACTGAGGTCGATCTTCGGCTATTCTCATCCAACCGTTGCCAGCCACTTTGCGTCTCGTCACTCTCTCTCGTCACTTTACTGCGCCGTAGTAGGTATATAAGACTACGTAGGTCCTACATGCGGGTTGATAAATTAAAAACCATTGCTATCTTACGATAACAACCGCTACCAACGGATTAACGTGCCCTTCGAAACTCGGATGAACAAAGATATTTAAAACACAGGCGGCGGCGGCGGCGTTGTGAAAGTTGCAGCAACCCAAACTCACTAACCGCTGCGCCATCGAACTTCTGAAGAAACTAGCGATTAATAGCAAAATAAAAGTAAATAGTTTGTTTGTGCAGTATTGAATTATAACCTATTGTGCTATTCCTATCCGATTTCGATGAAACTCTGGTGAGTTGTGCTGACGTAAAGGAATTCTGAGTTGGTAATGAACCATCATAACTCAGGATATGTCGTGTTCTTGCGAAAAAATCCAGGTAATTCTAGGTTAAAAAACTTACTAAAATGAATGAAGCCAAAGTCGTTGCAGCTCCACACGAGGGCGTAGCTGGTGTAGTCGGTATCGACGACCCAGTAGGGGGCAGCGAAGTTGCCGGGGACAGACGGGAACCGGACCGCCAGCTTCGCTACCGAAGGGTCTGCTTGAGTTGCCTCTCCTTGTATTTCAGTGTATCTGCGTTTACTGAAAGTGACAAGAAATTCGTTGTTGGAGTTGCGAATTTTAAGAATGGCGGGGTCCTGTCACAACTCCTGACTTGTTCTAAACAAATACTTTGCACTTTTAATAGGCCTTACCCGTAAAATATAAAAAAATAAAATATGCTAGACAGTATATTTAATGCAATGAGAGGAGCTCGATGGCGCAGTGGTTAAATCGCCCGGTCTGCGAGTGCTGAGGTTAAGCAACTTTGGCAAAGACCGGTCGTCGGATGGGTGACCAAAAATTATCATCCTTAGCTCCTCCGTGCTTCGGAAGGCACGTTAAGTCGTTGGTCCCGGCTGCATTAGCAGTCGTTAACAACCACCAATCCGCACTGGGCCCGCGTGGTGGTTTAAGGCCCGTTCTCCCTATCCATCCATAGGGAAGGCTCGTGCCCCCACAGTGGGGACATAAATGAGCTGATGATGATATGCAATGTACCGGAGTACGGTAGTGTCACCAATGATCGACGCAGGAACCAGTGGTCGATTTTTTCCTCTTATAATTGAAAATAGAGTCAGCATCTGATTTTAGTCTTTAGAAAAAATTTAATACAGACCATCGTCATCGTTCCTAGCGTCATAACGTAAATTAAAAATAATATATTTGTTATTTTTTGGCGACAAAACCTGTGTTGAACCAGTGCTCGATACAGTATTTAGGCTTAAAGTGTTGAACATTACGATACATTCGTGTTTATAAACTAAAATATTGAATATCATCTCAATGAAAAAAGAAAGAGACAAAGTGTTACAAAAAAATGCCGGGTCAGGTGCACTACCAACTATGCTATCGTGGCTCAATCCATCTCGCCGAAATTAATCAACACTATCTACTGTTACTCTGTAAGCCAAAGGAGTATTTAAGGAATATTATGTCGACAACAATGTCATCAACATCCGATCGTTAAGAATTAGACAAGCTATATTTATGATTCTGGTTATGCTACCATGCATCGAAAATTCCGAAACACACTTTGCCTGACCTGGGAAATGAACTCGGGATCTTTGGGTATCGGACCGAGCGCTCTGCCACTAGGCCACCGAGGTCTTACTTAATATAGATAACAAAAATTATATTAATTAACTGGGGTATAACACCAGTGTCCGAGGAACCAGTGATCAACATTTTTTTTCGCTCCTCTTGCTCAAAAAGGCCGTCATTTTGGCGTAACAGAGCGAAGAAAAAATAGCATTTCTTCCTCTAGGGGAAAATGTTTTTATTTTTTAATTTTTGTCTCTCCTATGACAATGAGCCTATAAAAACGAAATAGTCTTTAGTCATAAGTAGAATAATCATGATTATAGATTCGACTTATCACTGTTTCATAACAAAAGAACAACATTTTATTTTTGAAAATGGAACTAAAATCGGCGATCTCTTTGGTAGAATGCATGCAAAGCGTTGCGGCTACAGAAGAAATAAAAAAAACACATTGGCGCGAAATCTTTAGAATTTTTCTCTAATTGCAAATTGAATTGGTAGTGACCGTAATTAATTTTACAATAGTGAAAAGGTCATCATCTAGTGAGAATGGAGACCCTAATTTGCAAATAGAAGAGAAAGGAAAACAAATAATTTTTAATCTGTTGCCGTCAAGGTCACTAAAGCATAGCATAAAACTTTTAAATACTTACGAAAAGTTTATGAAGTGGAGGATCGAAAAACGAGTGGATTCGCTTACGGAAGGAGGTTTTACAGGTTTCATTAATTTTTGGTATCAGCGGTGCCTGCAGAGGGATAGAACTGCCTAACATAACAGTGGAAGATGTCGAAACTGATACCCATCTTCAAGCCATAAACCTGCCCAATACAAAGACAAATAAGGAGAGGAAATTCGTTATAAGTGGAGAATTTCTAAAAATTGTCTAAGCCTACCAAGATTTACGGCCCAGTGGAATGGGCACGCCGAGATTTTTTCTCAACTATCAAAACGGAAAATACATAAGGCAAGTAATAGGCAAAAATAAATTAAGTAACATGCCCTAAGAGATCGCCACCTATCTAAATTTGCCTAATCCGGAACAGTACACTGGCCACTGTTTCTGAAGAACATCCGCCACTCTCTTGGCGGATTCTGGTGCAAATATAACAACGGTAAAACGCCACGGAGGATGGAAATCCGATTAAGCGGCGGAAGGCTATATCGAGAACTCCATTCAAAACAAATTTGATATCACGCAGCGTATCACAGAACGCATCAATATTCTCCCAATTAGCCCACGACCATCGACATCAAGAGATGAGTCAACTCAGCTGATTCTCTATCCAGAACATCCGAACGAGGGATCCTCAAACCTGGAACTACGTGTATCTCCCACGTTTACCCCACAGACAATGCAACATTCATCTTCACGGAGGACTGAAATTAAGTTACCGGGAAAAACCATCTCGTTAAATATCCAGAATTATACAAATTGTACATTTGATTTTTAATAAAATAAAGTATTTCATATTGTATTGGATTATTTTATTTTCTCGCAATCGTAGTGAAAAGTAGAGTGTAACACACGGCGCTAAAAACCCATTAAAACCCGGTTTCTATTTTCTAGTTAGTAAAGTACCTCGAGGTGCTCGATGGCGCAGTGGTTAACGCGCCCGGTCTGCGAGTGCTGAGGTTAAGCAACTTTCGCAAAGGCCGGTCATCGGATGGGTGACCAAAAATTTATCATCTCGAGCTCGTCCGTGCTTCGGAAGGCACGTTAAGCTGTTGGTCCCGGCTGCATTAGGAGTCGTTAACAACCACCAATCCGCACTGGGCCCGCGTGGTGGTTTATGGCCCGTTCTCCCTATCCATCCATAGGGAAGGCTCGTGCCCCAGCAGTGGGGACATAAAATGAGCTGATGATGATGATGATGATGATGATGAAAGTACCTCATATATAATGGGTCATTTTAGCTTCTTATATAACAATCTACTATTCTTTAATCGTCAAAAACAGGGGTCAGCAACTGTAAAAACTAAACATAGCGGATTGAAAAAGCGGCTATCTGTTCAACTGGTTTCTTTCCGGTTAAATCGAAAATTAAGACTGCATTCTAAAACGGTAGTAGAATCACTCGAAAAAACTCCTAAAAGTTAGATTCCTTATATTTTTCCGTTTCTGAATTCTAATAAGGCCATATTTTCGACATATTAGCTCCTGAGATGTCCTGATTCTTTTCTAAGAGTCAGTGAGTTAGTATTTCGTTTTTGTAAAAAAAGCAAAGCATAGGGACACAGCCAAAGCCTTTCTTTAATTTTTAATGAAATCTGCCGAGAATACAGACCCAATAATAGAATTCCAATTGTTTGGCGGCGCTGATCAGCGCTCGCGCTTTGAAAGGAAAAATATGTCGGTCATTGATTCCTGTCGAACAGCGGTGCCGTTACTGTACTCACAAAGTATTGAAATTGGAGTTGTTGACGCCGATGCGACCATTGCCTAAGTCGGAGTATTCGGCGACCACGCATTTGCCACCGAGCTCGAAGATGAAGAAGTACTTCTCGGCTTCGTACCATCTTCCCAGGTACTGAAAGCATGCAAGCTCTTTCTTAAGGAGGATAAATTACAGATTATTACTTTTGCTAAGTACTATGTAATAGGAAGCGTGAGAAAGACAAGTAACCAGCACATGAGGCTACAGGCGACAAGACAAAAATTAAAAAGACAAGGTAATTCTTGAAATGAAGAATGCTGAGTTTAGTTGACAATCAGACCACGTAAACAAAAATATAGATTTGTATTGCAAAATTAGAACTCAAAAGGAGGAGATGTTGCTTTAAAATGCCATACAAATCCTCGTTTTCGATAACGTGATCGAATGGTGATTAAAACTAGTTTTAGGCACATTATGGAGTGCTGAGTCTATACGCTTAGTATAAAACGCACAGTTATTTTTGAGTGTTTTTGAAAATACGATTCATAAAACGAGTAAATAAACTCTGGTGATTTCCTATTTCCTTAAATCAATTTTACCAAAAATTTAAGTCAGTAATCATTCTCAAAAAATTTAAACTCATTCAACATAGAACTTTCTTTGTACTAACAATGTATCATGATCGCGAACATGAGAATTTAATAGCTAAAACACTAAAGTTGAAAAAATTTCCACTAGCAGGATTTGAACCTGCACCCTTCTGACATACCGGGTCAGGTGCTCTTCCAATTGAGCTATCGTGGTTCTAACCAGCCCGCCGAAATTATTCAACACTTTTTACTTTGAAAGCCAAAGGCGCCCATTCAATGTCAACAACTACCGTCACTAACATCCGATCATAATATTTTTACAAATATTAAAGATCAGTTAAGAAGTTGGCAAGCTATTTATAAAATGTTCAAAATAATTTTTAACGCAAATTTTGTTGCGAACAAATTACAAAAACACAAATGTTGAAAAAATTTTCACGAGCAAATTTTTCAACATTTGTGTTTTTGTTATTTGTTCGCAACAATTAATAATTATTTAATAGCTAAATGAATAATAAGTAATGTGTCACTAGAATAATTACAATTTTCTTAATGGAAAATTGTTTTTGTAACAGTGTGCACGGTGTTGAAAATTAAAATAAATAAATAACTCTCAAAATTACCTATTTGCTACCTAGTATGCCTGGTATGCGATTGCGACCACAAGAAAGAATTCGTAACTCACAACTTCAAAAACATTGATTCAAACTATTAATCAGATTTTAATAGTCTAAAAGGCTCCAGCTACGGTTTAACTATGTTATGTACTTCTTTAAGCAAATAAAACATTTTTCATTATCAATTATCATTTATTTTTTTCAATACCTTAGTGGTTAAACTTGTTTGAAAGAAAAGAAAGTACTGAAAAAATTCCAAGAGCGGGATTCGAACCCGCACCCCATAACATGCCGGGTCAGGTGCTAACTATGCTATCGTGGCTCGAATTTCGCTCGTGGGATTTTGTCAACACTTTGTCTTTTTTTAATTGTAAGTAATTTGTTTGTTTAAATCATAGTTTAACTTGTGTTATTATTACCTTGCCTGGTTCGAATCCGGTCATCGCCTGGACATTGGGACACGCCCCCGGCAGCACCACCTGTGCCGCACACAGCCTTATGTACAGGTGAAACCCACACAGAAACACCACTATCTCTTGGATCAGCGACATTGATTGCTACTACACTTCCTGTAAACAACAAGTTTAGATATTTAACTTCTATACTAAAAATATTTTTGTTTTATCTATTTTTTCATATCGCTCCTTCGTACTTTAAATTTTTTCAACACTTCTTTTTTCAAATTGTAATTTATTTGCAACAATATTTGCGTAAAATTATATGTAAATAATCATAAATATAGCTTGGCTAATTCTTAACTGATCTTTCAATATTTGTAAAAATATTAAGATCGGATGTTGATGACGTAGTTGTCGACTTTGAATAAGGCTCCTTTGGCTTACATATAAAGTAAAAGTAGATAGTGTTGATTAATTTCGGCGAGTTAGATTGAGCCACGATAGCATAGTTGGCAGTGCACCCGACCTGGCATGTCATGGGGTGCGGGTTCGAATCCCGCTCGTGGAAATTTTTTCAACACTTTACTTTTTTCAAATTGTAAGTATATGTAAATAATCAAACCAAGTATGCATCACACTTGTACGTCATGTATAGTTACAACCCACATAATTAGTTTTGAACAATAAAGATTATTATTATTATTATTATTAATTATAACCAACATTCTGTACTCTGTGGTACAACCTTTAGATCAATTCGCACATCTTACCTATACTATAGAGGTGTTTGTATTGTCCACCGTAAACACTTTATTTTGTTTGTGTTGACATTATGTTATACTAGCGCTACTCGGTCCGCATTATCGTTTTTTCCGAATGTCTATACGGTGTAAGGCACTTTACAATGAAAAGTAGAAAAAAAATGTTTGTCTAAATAGCTTAAGCAAATTGAAAATTAGGTACTTAGGCTTAATGGTTAAACGATGAATTCTAAGTTTAATCGAAGCTATAATCGAATACATTTTACAATTAATTATAATTAGTTGGACTATTTTAACAAAATCGTTAAAAATATAATTGTTACTGTGACTGGTTGTAATATTTACAGTAGCATACTCGTAAAACACAATCTTAAGGTTTATACAACATCAAAATGCATCCTTTTAGCATCATTAAGTATAATAACTCAAACTTCAGGGTTAGCAATGCGTAAAGTGACCCTCACTATGGTGTTATACGAGTCAATTACTTGTAACATTGTTTGCCAACTAGGTGATTCAAATAAAATAAATACTCCTTGAAATATTTCAATCAACAACGCAAACAAAACTTTTACTTTTCTGTTTTCTGTAAAACGACGTACCTAGGTAGTAGCAGATCACCTTTGTTGAGATATTCGTCAACTCGCACACTTTAAACTCACACAGATGTACGAGATTTTTTATTTTACCTATTATTTGTGTCGTCAACTCGCACAACAGTTAAAATCTGAGGTAGTCATCTACAGTCAATTACAAAATGATTTGGAAAAAGTGAGCCCCCTTTAAATATTTATTTTATTTTAATTTAATTATTTATTTTTAAAGTCAATATCTATGAATATTTCAAGCGTCTACCTGTTGCCGTTATCAATATCCAAAAAACGAGCAAAAAAATCACGTTTGTTGTATAGGGGCCCCCATACAACAAACGTGATTTTTTTGCTTAAATATTTATTTAATTCTGTTTTTTTTAGTATTTGTTGTTATAGTGGCCACAGAAATACAGCATCTGTGAAAATTTCAACTGTCTAACTATCACGGTTCATGAGATACAGCCTGGTGACAGACGGACAGACAGGCAGACGGACGGAATAGGGAAACGGTAATAGGGTCCCGTTCTATCCTTTGGGTACGGAACCCTAAAAACAATGGACATATACAAATTAACAATGAACACGAGAATAATTTTATTAAATTAATGTAGCAATTTTTTTTATGAGTAAGTATACCTAATTTCAAATTTTATTTTCTTAATCTTCCCTACTGGTATTTATTTATTTACTAATTTATTTACTTACTTATTTATTTGCTTGTTAGAAGATTCGCAGTCAAATATCAACTTTAACTAGACAACTTGAACTAACCAATGCCAATTTAAACTAAGCAATTTACAAATCTCCACTTAAAGGTAAATTAATTATTAATTCTTATTAGTCCACTGTTAAAGCATTGAGTCTGCATTTTACTGGTTATTTTTTATCTAGAAAGTATATGTGTACTATTTAATTAACCTTGCGGTTTTAACTACTGACGACGATATAAAAACATACAACAATGGCATTAAAATATTACATTAGTAACGGTTTGATATTTTTAAAGCGTAAACAAAAACGAGAAAATCATGTTATTACTATGCATAAATTATTTTTATTTATTTATTACTGTCATTAGTTATAATATCCTACTAAGTCTACAGCTCCAAAAATTTATGAACATTTAAATGAACCAGCTTCATTGTTTTCAATCTTATTACATTAAGAATAGTTAGTTATTAATATATTATCTGTAGCTATAGAACAGTTTTTAAGTAACAGAATCTTTTACCTTTTCATTGGTTATCGACCTTATAGCAACGGTTTAATGGTGCAATTACGCTATCCACCTAATTGACAAGCCCTATAAATGTAAGCGGCCATATTACTACCATTAAACAAAGGACAATCACGAAACTCACCCGTTTCCGTATACGCACAATACCAAATTATACATACGCGGTAAATACCGAAACGCGGAATAGAACGTCTAACCAGTAACCACCCGGCACCGCGGACCAGTGTGAGATAATAGGACCGACTATTTGCCACGAAGCGACCGCGACCTTCCGCCTTCGACGGGTATACTGCGGGCTAGTAGAGGCTGGTCATAAAATAAGGAGACTGACAGAAGGCAAGCTTCATACAAATGCGCTCGAGCATACCACACGTAGTCACATGGGCGCCTAGTGTGAGTTTTGTGTACTATCCGCATTACGATCCGTATTCATTCGATCACGATTACGAAAACGAAAATTAGTATGGCATTGAAGCAGCGCCTCCTGGCGGCATACGAGAGGAGTTAACATTTTGCCATACAAATTCTCGTTATCGTTAACGTGATCGAATGGCGAATGAAACTCGCACTTAGCACCCAGGTGCCTAGTGTGAGTTTTGTTTACTACCCGTTTTTATTCGGTTACATTTATGAAAACGAAAATTTGTATGGCAAAATTTTAACTCTTCTCGTATGTCGCCAGGAGGCGCTGCTTCAATGCCACACAAATTTTCGTTTTCGTTAACGTGATCGAATGGCGAATGAAACTCACACTAGGCACCCCTGTCACGGACACGAAATCTCGCAACAAACAGCGCTCGGACTGTATCGCTAACAAAACACATATTTCGTATTATAAAACGTAGAACGCTACGATAGCGCCACAAGCGAGCGATTGACGAACTATAAATGTATGACGGCGCTCGGCTCTAAAATAAACTGACTGATGGTAGCAACCGCATCTAGAAGCAGTCGCGTTGCTTTTGTGCAATTAGCAACTGGTTGCTTTTTTCGGTAATAAGCCTGCGGAGCTGTTCCGATATCCGAGTCCGTGCCCCTTGCACGTACACGGATCTCGGTGTCTATGTGTGAGTTGCTCGAGCGGAGTAAGTATTAAGTTTAAATAAATATAAATAAACAAATGTTTCCCACACTCACACCAATTATCTAGCCCCAAGAAAAGCTTCCTTAAAAAACTCGATAAATGGTTAACTAGACAACGGAAAAACATACTTAATATACTTAAATACATACTTATTATACATAGGAAACACTCAGACCCGAAACAATAGAGAAAAAAAGGTATTTCTAAATTAATCCGACCGGGGATCGAACTCGGGACCTCAGAGATGGCGACACCATGAAAACCGGTGTGCAAGCCACTCGACCAAGGAGGTCGCCGTGCTTACCTTCTAGGTCCTCCTTACTTTGTGGGCTAGTCTAGTGGGCCGGTTTCTTGCTTGCTGAGCAACTCAAGATTACTCGTATACTCATGCTCAGAGTGCCTAGTGTGAGTTTTGTAGGGTGCGCCGTCCGTAAGTGACAAGTGTCATATATTTTATTTGAAATGTCTTCGTCCATATTTATTTGATGCCGCGCGGCCATACTAATTTTGTATGAGGAATTTAGGGTGCTTAATAAAAATAATAATTTAAATAACCGCTTGATAAATCGAAAATGCGAGACGGACGATTTGTAGTTAAGACATTGGTGATTGTTTAGACAAAATCAAAAGTACAATGATTTAGATCAACTATAAGATATCAACTAAACGCCGCCACTCGATTCATTATTTTTGCCCATCTTTAAATGATATTGTAGAAAAAACTGTAGTGTTTTGTGAATTTATGTATCGGACTAATTGTAAACACGTTCCCTTTGATACTGAATACATTGTTTTGTTTATGTAATACGATAGTATTTTCAATTATATCAACTTAACCGTGACTACACTTTTGGCTTTTTTTGGTCGGCGCACCCTTAACGAAAACGAAAATTTTGTATGGGAAAATTTATTTAGTTCGCGTATGTTGGCGAGGCGCTGCTTCAATGCCATATTAATTATCGTTTTCGTTAACGTCATCGAATTTCAAATTAAACTCACACTGGCACCCAGTACAAGTTTCAAGCACACACATGCAGACGTATCAAAATTATTAAGACTTTAGAACCAACTTATTGATGTAGGTTTGGAATGATTTACCGGCAAATCTCTGCGGTGGTTAGCGTAAAGGTTTTGTAAGACTAGAATTTATTAAAAACGTAATACGAGTGAACGTAGAGCATTAATGCTCTAAGCGAGTGAAGGATATATATAAACACGCTTTGGTAAGGACTGCAAAGTAGTTTCTATTTGATTCGTCAGATGTTCGGCCGATGTACTTCTATTTGGAAACTGAAAATGGCTCTTTTTCAGTTGCAAATAACAACATGCATAAAGGCATTGTAAAGTAAATGCTATATTATAGCTAATATTCCATTTAACTAGTTAATACAACATATTAAGTATTAACTTTTTACACTAGCATGGTCAATAATAACATCAGAATAATAATAATAATTGAGCAGGGAATAGTCGCATATTGAAAAAGACCGAATAGTTTTCCAATTTGTTTTATAGCAAACATATTACATTTTAGATAATTTTGAAACTTGTTATTCTGTGGTGGAGGGCAGAGAACAGCTGTCTTTTGCCCTAGAAGGGGCATAAGTCATGTTGATGTGTTTGCATTGCAGTGAGCTCACCTCACCGATTCGAACCCCTCAGAGAATCTAGTAGGAAACGGGAACACGCACTATTGCGTGATGCCATTCCCTCTAGAAACCTCTGAAGGTGCTACGTTTCACACGGCTCCTCAAACCCTTTAAGTTTCTCGCCGCCTCCAAAAAATTCCGGTGACGCTGCAAATGCCCAATGGTGTCCAGCATATTTTCTAAGAAGTAGCCGTCGCTTTACTTTTTGTAGGCACAACTACAGCAACAAAAAGTAAATACTAAAGAGTGTGTAGTTCATAGAGCTGCTGCTACGATTTTGACATGGCTGACTAGTTTCAATATTTTACTGGCTATTTTATTTTGCTGGCGTCAAAGATTAAGCTAATATGGCCCTTGCAGTAAATACAATGAAAGATAATACCTGCACGAGTGGTTACAGTTAGAGTTAATGTTTACAAAAAAAGAAAACAGCAAAGTTGTATTGAAGTCGTATCTAGACCATTCTAAAATCTCTTTTGTGTAGAGATCTAAGAGTTTAAATATATGCAAGCTTATTGAAGCCTTATGTTCCTTGACTTAGGAGTCACAATTGTCCAAACAAAATAATAATGACACTTGTAACGGTGTTCTTAGTAAAGACAAGTAAAATACTCAAAGCCATTAGAGAATCTTTAAGCATAAACAAAAAATATGACACGTTAATGCTTCTCTCAGCATTTGAATATGTCCAAAAGAGGAATCATAATATAAACATAAAAAATCGATTTAAAATTCCTTTTCCGATTTACAGGGCATTTTCCTTGGTTTATAAGTAAACAATCAAAATCATGCAGAAAGAAAATTTTTAGCTTCTTTTCATAAGTTGTATGAAATACTTTTTAGTATTTCTTCTCTTTAAATTTAGAATTTCTATTATATTTCTGACATACACACCAACTTGCTTAAAAATTGTTTGATACCACAAATCTACAGTGTTTATTGATCGAAGTGTTTACCACATTCGTTCAGTGAACTCAAATGTTGAGTCAACTTAAATTACCTAAGTATATCAAATTATACACATGCAGAGATAGTGCACTTGCCAAGTACCTACGTTTAAATGGTAGTATGTATAAATAGTCTTTCTAATAGGTACAATGTACAGACTAAAGTAACATTTTTGTTTAGAAATAAACTCACTTAATGAAAATTATGTGCTACAGTTTTCTTTCCTTTGTAATTTATTTTTATAAAGTCAGATATAGTAAATATTGTTGCAACTTATGCGATCAAACCTTTGTACCAAGTAATAAAATATTCAAAAAGGAATTCTAAAAAGGATCTCTACATAGAGTCGGTTGTTTCAATATAGATAAAATCAGGAATTGTTTGTCATTCTATTTAATTCTTATTTGCAGAAAGTATTGTAATCAATGATATGGTCCTAATGTAATTGATGATGTTGATATCCTAACAATGGATTCAATAGTTTTTAATCTTGAATATTTTTATTTTCTTGATGATATAACTAAGCGCGTTCGTGATGCCCTCTTTGCCTCACACCAAAAACATTTATCGCTACGTTCTCGGTACGCTACGTTCAACGTAGCGTAGCGAGAAAAGCATTGCAACAAAAGCATTGTATGTACTCGATATCACAGACTGTTCCACACAGAGGGCGCTGCTATCGCGCCAAAATATTTTGTGGAGCAATTTGTAAAAACACATTTTATATTTTAATCTTATTTTGAAAATTTTCTGTGAAAAAGTTGAGGTCGAAAAAGAGAAAAAAAAAATACATTTTTTTTTCAAATATGCCAGGGTTTGAACACTGTGCATGTCATTGATATATGTACGCAAAATTTGTCAGTCTCTTCACCGGGAGCGTGGCGTCTCCTGTAATCCGGCTTCTCGGAGGTTTGGACTGGAGGATGGTTTGAGGTCGGGAGTCCTGGTACTGAGTGGCCCATGTTGACTGGACGTCCGCACTAAGCCTGGTGTTAATATGGACACCCCGGAGGAGTCTGGGGTGTGCAGGTTAACTAAGGAGGGGCGAACCGGGCCAGGGGGGAAACCCAGCAGCCAAAAGTCCCCGCATCGGGCAGTAGTGGGATAGCGGCCGGGAGTGGGCGCTCTGTAACAGCCTGACCAATACAATCAGACCCTTTCCTTTTGCATTTTTTTGGTTAAAAACGAAATAAGAGGCAAATATTGTTATTGCGTTTTCGACTTATTATTAACAGTGTTGATAATATTTTTTGATCGGTCGGTACTTTTATTACTACTAGGGGTCGCCCAGTGGTTGAAATTCGATCGTAATTTTATTAAGGCTGCACGGATTGTGTCCTAAGCCATGAAAAATTAAAAAAGATAGAATGAGAGTTTGGATTGGCATTGAATTGACAGATGTCGGCCGCATTAAAGCAAACAATATGTGTGTGTCAAATACGTGGTAGTGTGTGTTTGTTTTTGTTGATTTAATGTATTTTTTATGCATAATTTAAAAGAATATTAACATTCGGATAACCTTCTCTATAAGTGTGCGAAATTTCATACTCCTCCGTCCGCGCAATTTTCGTAAAAACGAGTACAAAGTTTTTGCTTCACGTATTAATATAATAATACCTACTTATAGATTATTTTTTCAGACAGCACAGATACTGTTAATTTTCTAAAAGTTAAATATTTGTTATAAATATATAATCTATCTTTGCATGTATTAAATACGGAACCTATGAAGACGAAGAAAGAGATTTGGAAGTATTTGATTAAACCTGGTTGCATTGAGAGTTAACTACTTGCGAATCAAGTATCTTTGCTTATAGAAGAAAAACAAATAGGAAACATGAAAAGAAAACACACCATGGTGTATTTTTAAAGATGATAGTCATCTAGTAGTTTTTTGAACTATCATGAGCTCTTGCATATTAGTAACCATTAATGGCATTCTTACCATGTTTTTTTGTGTATAATATTGAAATAATTTTTAATTCAGATAGTTTTTTAATAGCCGTGTTAATTTTTTATTAAACTATATTTTATTTTTATTTTCAATGCGTTTTTATGGTTACGGAAAGCGTGATATCTGTGAATTTCTGTTTCAACGAGAAAGATTACGGACCATTAGTAGGTACTGTTAGAGGTGATTCACCATACTAAATTAATAGTTTTGGTACATTTTAATACAAAATTACTTACCTATAGCTTTAGATTTTTAGAGGAAAACAATTGAACTTTAAAGTGGTAGACTTTAATGCAACTTAAATGTAATAATATTTAAAACATGTCAGCCTTCTTCTTCATTGACAACAGAAATTATAAAAGGATAGTTGAATTAAATATTTATAAAATACAGTGAAAAAATTAAATACCTACCAGACCCAGTCACGAATTATTTGGAGGAATTATTTATTTAATCTCGATCTCGAGCTCGATGGCGCGTGGTTAACGCGCCGGGTCTGCGAGTGCTGAGGTTAAGCAACTTTCGCAAAGGCCGGTCATCGGATGGGTGACCAAAAATTTATCATCTCGAGCTCCTCCGTGCTTCGGAAGGCTCGTAAAGCCGTTGGTCCCAGCTGCATTAGCAGTCGTTAACAACCGCCAATCCACACTGGGCCCGCGTGGTGGTTTATAGCCCGTTCTCCCTATCCATCCATAGGGAAGGCTCGTGCCCCAACAGTGGGGACATAAAATGAGCTGATGATGATGATGATTTATTTAATAGTTGAATTGTAGTTTGTCCTCGGTTGTTTAAATAGCTATATTTCATCTTTATGATATTTTATTAGGTTTAATCTAAGGGTACATGAAAATAATTACCCTAAGTCAGTATCACCCTCAATATAAGATTATTAAAATTCCAATATAAACGAAACATAGCAACATCATTGTTTTGAAATATAAAGGAGTTGCGATCAAAAAGGATGGTATAGAAACACAAAACTTATTTTTCATTTATTTTATTTCAGATTTGACTTTCCATTTATTACAATTTAAGTGACTATCGTGCAACTAAAACTAACTCGACGATTCCCTGGCGGGGCCGGGGTGTATAATCGTGTAGGTATACTTATTTGGTACAATTGCCTTAGTCACATTTGATCACATACTTTAATGACTACACGTAATTAGATTATTGAGCTGGTATCAGAGCTTCTTTCTCTTTAATCTCTGGTTCGGCTGGGACTTCTGGGTCAGCTTTGAGGGCGATGATGGGTTCGGCTAATTCTTCCTTCTTCTCTGATTCGGACATGATGAGCTGGGGAACTTGCATTGGCTTTGTTTCTTCAGCTGCTTCGGGGGCGACGACGGCCGCTCGCTCCTGTGGTATATTGGTCTTCACTTCGGGGTCTGCCCTCTTCTGTAGAAGAAAGAAAATGATTAGTATGTAATTTTCGGGATATTTCAGGATATAATGTTTACGTATTAAAAATACCAAGTATTAGAATTTTTATTTATGTTTAAGTAGTTACTCAAAGGCCCTATACAAATGTTTAATTTAGTATCTAAAAGAACTATCGGACACGTTTAAAATCAAAGAGGAGATTTATTATTAAAGAAAAAATCTTTTTTTTCTAAAGTTTAACCGCTTATAATATGCGGCTAGCACTGATCAGTGCCTTAAACAATGAAAATTCTGTCGTTTCTGTATTTACAGCAGACGACGGATTAAACGAAAATAGCTTTTTGTTTGCCATAGACTGAAAGTAAACAAGCATTTTTTTTTAAATTCTCAAATCATTATTATACAACATACCTCAACAGGCGGTTCAACGACTTTCACGTCTTCAACGACCACGTTTCCCGCGCTCTTCTCCACTACTGGCACAATCATCTTCGTCTCCTCATACGCGGGGTCAGCAATGGGGTCTGGCAACACTGTGCAGTCCGCCTGGTTGGTCTTCACGAAGAAAGCCCTGGAGATCTTGAACCGGTCCAGCGCTGCGTACGCCTTTTGCATGATCAGCAACGATGGGAGCCTTTCTCGGGTGAGCAGCCATGCACTCTCTGAAATAGATTAAAAATTTCTTGAACAGAACTTAATATATATGTACACAAATATCCCAGGTGTTATGCTCTCGTTTTGATGCCTAACAAAATCTAGTATCAGGACCTACGGAATGGAAATCATCAGGGTTGCTCCGTTGCTTGAGAGAACCCAGCAAGATTCCCAATATGTCTTCCTACGCTGTAAAGATTACGAGTGGCTAACGGAAGGTCTGTCTAAATAAATAATGGGACCGTAGCCTCAGCTCACTATGACAGATCTCTTCCTATTGGTTGTTGTGCGAATTGCTGGACAACAACAAGATAGACCGACAACATTATTGTTCCGTTCAGTGTGAGCAAGACTGCGGCCCCATAGTCTTCGTTCTAAATCGTATCCCCACTTATAGTCATCAAATTTACGAGAAATTTAAAAAAAGAACCTTCTTCACCTTTGTTTAAAGTCTACATTGAATTGCTTACGTGTGTGCACAGGTCCAAGGCCGCTGCAAGACTACATGACCGCATGGCTGTTACAGTCGGTGTCCAGTATGCTGTACTCGTAGTGATATACCAGCAGCAAAGACGAGTACTTTACCATGAAGCGCTAATTGAAAATAACTTCTCCAACCTTTAATTAAAGTCTATATTGAATTGCTTACGTGTGTGAACAGGTCCGAGGCCGCTGCAAGACCACATGACAGCATAGCTGTCGTAGTCGGTGTCCAGTATGCTGTACTCGTAGTCGTAGGGCAGCGGCAGCGAGGAGTATTTTACCATGAAGCGGCCTTCGCCCTCACGCCCTACCATCTGGAGGTGGCCTTCCATCAGGCGTTTGAGTCCCGTGCTGCGAAGAGGAAAATTCATTTAGTATTTGCGATCCAACTACCACTAAGTTGGTGAAAAATCTACCACCTCTGTCTACCATCTTACGATTGACATTCGGTTGCACGTCATGAAAGGATAAAGTTCATGTTTGCAAGCAACAACAATGTTTTGATACTTTATTCAATCTTAAAAAAATTCTATTCATGTAAAAATTGCCAAAATATATTTTAAGAACTAGCACTCTTTGATTTATGTATATTATATATAGCTAGCATAGCTATATATATGCGTGTATATAACATAGCTAGCTATTTTATTTTACTTGTATATCTGTTCAACTAAATGTAAATAAAGAATTTCATTTTGACAAAAAAAATCCACAAACATACAACAGTCACCACCATTTAATATTACGGATAATTTATTAATTTAATAATCGTTATTACGAAACTCAGATTAAAAACTTATTCTACATCTTATGAAACTACCAACCCACCAAGTTTCTTACCGCCTATAAACCCGAATCATGCTATAAAAACCATAAACGGTCTGCAGTCGTTTTACTAAGGGCGTCTTTCAGCAATTTCTTTCGATATACTAACATGTAGTTGGTGATCTCGTTGCTGACGAGGATCCTGCCCTCGGGAGTGCTGATGTAGTTGGTGGTGACGCAGCGGCTGCCGAGCTCGCTCACCGTGAAGTACCGCTCGGACTCGTACCATGTGCCCAGGAAGCGGTTCATGTTGAAGTTGGCCATAGGCTGCGGAGACACGACCTCATTGCTTATTTATATCTCATAAAAAGAGGTTGAATGCAAGCTAAGACTAAACAAACAAAACAAACTTCAAGGAAGTTTGTTTAATGTAAAACGATCGTGAGTATGTAGCTAGTATTCCTTTTAAAACCTTTTTCGTCGTTTCGTTCCATAATAATACTGAAGTCAATCAGTCACTCTGTTACCACTGCTGTTACAACTTGGTTGTAACATGATCTTAAAATAGTAAGGTTAGGATACCTACGCCAAGGAGTATTTATCAACGTGAATACAATATTATAATAACGCGAAAGTTTAATAGCTTGATAAACTACTAGAATTATACCTGAAAATTCTATAAACCCATATCTTATTTCATAAAAAGCACGTTTACGGTAAGACAGAACATATCTACGTCTCAGCCAAATTCAAATTAGTAATGCTACAGAAGTCTTATTAATTCAGTTTACTTATTGATTCAGACGTTTTTGTAAACATTTGAAAAATATTTTTCTTAGAAAGTTATTATTACTATATTTTTTCCTACATCATGTTTTTCTCCTACCAAAAAAACCATTTAGACATCTTCTCTAAAAACAAAACAGTGCAACGTCTCTTTTCCAATTCTCTCGGAGTAAAGTACCTTTACTGACACTTGTAGGGTTTCGGGGAATATTATATATACATAATTCTAAATCTACATCTATTAATATTATTATCTATCATCTGCCATTATCATCTATCAAAATATGAAAAATCTCTTAATTCTTTTTCCTTTCTTAAACCGTATCAGTATTTGTATCTTTCTCCAAAACCAAAAAAGATACCATTCGCAAACACATAATCGAAAGGGAAAGCCATCGAGCATACAGATGGCGGGTCGGTGTTAATGACCTGCGCGGGAGCAACCGGTCCCTGTTGTCTGTGGTCAGTGCATCCACTCGCGTTATATAACCCGCGTAACGTAAGGCCAAGGTCAAACCGGCTGATTGACGAATTTTATGCGACCGTAACGTTTGCATTTAAAACAAAAACGGGTGGCATTTGATAAAATTCATCGTTAGCCATTAAAGTTATAAATGTAAGAGAACTTTTTAACGGTAAAGCAGACTGCGTCATCAGATGGGATTAAAAAGCTGAGGAAAGAGAGAAAGTCAGCCTATGGACGTCCTAATGCTGGGATTGAGGTCGGAATCTGGACTGCACATGAATAATAGTAAGAGATTTAGTACTTACGTAGTCCACTACGCTAGCCCAATGCGAGTTTATAGGTGTTTAGTTTACCGACCCTCATCTTTCGATTATAACCATGAGCAATGACTTAATGTTTTCCGAAACTCAGGGGTTGCACGAGTGGTTTAACTTGGATGTTTGCTATACTATATTATAGCAATATCATGACCGGTTTAGGAAAGTCTTAAGCGCGGGGAAATGTTTGTCCTGGCTTAATCAGTTCGATCATGGATTACAAATTAGATGTTTTTCTTTATGCGCTGATTGATGTATAGAATTGTTTGTTATACGACATTCTTTTGAAAATAAACTGGCCAATATGAGGCTTACGTTTAATAAATGATTAACGTTCGAAATCATACTGTTGTCTCAAAAACTTGACTATTAGAAAAAGTCAGTGATATCCTTTCCCGTTTTCAGAACGTTAGAGTCTACCGAGTGATGCATAGTGGTCAAATAACAAAGAAATTGTTTTGCAATCACAATACAGAGGGATCTTCTTTAAATTATGCTGTAATTTTTTGTAAGAGTAATCGAATTACTTGGGTACATCTTGCAGCGTTAGATGCAGTATGCCTCCGATACGGATGATGGCTTAGTATTGAACAAAGGAGAAGATATGGCTAGATAAGACCAAGGAATGGTCAATGGTCAGCAATAAAAAGGATCGTTTTAAAATATCTAAGACAAGATATCTGATGATAGAATTCAGTGCTTGGCAATAGCTAGTCGGAGATGATCCTCAAGAAATCGAATCCAAATGTTGAGTTGTAATAAGAAAAGGCAAGTTGTTCTCAAAACAATTCTCAGTGAGAGTTAATGTCACACATTATGTTACAACTTATGGTCTATAGAGCAAAATTATAGAAAAACGTGAATATCATCTCTAAATATCAAACCTATCTATTAATAGGTGTAAGCAGTTTCTTTGTGACCACTGACACCTACGGGTTTGAGAATAATAGTACAGAAATTTCATGAAAATTTTAGAAAGAAATAGCCCAAATACTCTATTAGAGCTGCCAAATTTTGTAAAACATACCTGAAAGTCGGGGCACCATCCCAGCGAGGGGATCTGCGCGGACGCAGTGGCGAGCAGGGCGAGGGCGGTCAACCTCCACATGATGCAGGATCGGGAATGATGCCCGGCGTCCCAGCTACCAGGTTATAAACCCTCGCTCCAGAGAACCGGTCCAATGGGCACCTTATCTAGAATTATGCGCGCCTTGTTAAGACCTGTGTGTGTGTGTTAATGGACTTTCTTTGTTTGCTTTTGAAATGTTTGTGGTTTTCTCGAGTTTTCTTTAGCATTTGAACATATTGAGATGAGGATAGGGTTTGTCTAGTATAGATGGAATAGTTGCTAGAAAATTGCACATAAATATACGCAAATAATAATTAAGTTTTTTTGTATTGGCAAAAAAACTTAATTATTATTTTCGTATAAGAAACAAATGATTTCATCAACGTGACTAGTAATATGAAAATCTTTTTTTTATACCTACGTATATGACTGTTCCTTATTATAAACTGCTTTTATTGTTTATCATTGGTTTCCTTTTTCAGTATATATTTATTATATTTTTGTGTTAGATATTATCGCATGTGGTATGCTCCTATTTTTCTTGAGTAGGTAAGCTCTCAATGCTAGATGAGATTTTTTTCATAAAATCATAAATATGGCACCCTTGCCTTTTCTTTCATTAGAAAAAACAATCTTAATAAGCTGATGACGAGATGGAATCAAAGGTTTATCCCTTAAACTTGACAACGAAAAAATATAACATATTAGTTCTCGAAATATTTTTAACCCCATAAAGTTGCAAAATATATGCGGTCTTCCATGCAACAGAACGGATCAACCTATCCCCAAATCAATGTATCATCAAACAACTTCAACCTCCAAAGGGGGGTTCTATAGTTTTGCTATCTATTAATAAACAATTTCTAGTGCACACACTAATGATTAACACAAAAGCGGGCCTGGAATGTTCCCAGCACACTATAAACGGCCAAGCAAAAAGATGTAGGTCCATCTGCCCACCTACCGGTTCCACAGCCTCGCATTTTTATTATCCACTCTGTCTATTTTTACTTAAGTCTGCTGGGGCTAAATTGCTTGCCTAGCTCGTTTTTGTAATTTACTTTGTAGGTGTACATCTAACTATGGACACTGTACTGTGTTATGAGCGTTCCCGTTTTCAAAAAATGTGTGTGAGACGCTCGAATCGTCAATATTGTTAAGGAATTCAATTGTATGATAAAAGGGTTGTTATGTTTAATGTTTTTTTTCTTTTGAAGCTATAAAGGAGTTTTATGGCTTGTAATTGTCATCTGTATGCGATATGGAGTTGTAAATATAAGACAGTTAAGTTTAAAATAAGGTACAGTTTAGAAGCGGATCATTTCAAGTAGCTAGGTCTAGGTCTGTCGTAGAAAAAGTATTGACAATATAAATGCTACAGGTTACTTAGTATTTATAAGGACTTAAGGTGTATGTGTATAGCCGAATAAAAATAATAAAACTTTATTACGACCGAATAACTACTTGTTATTTTTATAGGTACTTATTTACAAAGCGTTATTGGAGTAGTTTAATTACAGAAGTGTCGCGTTCGATAAAAATGTTTAATAGTAATAAAACTACTAGAAAGGGCACTATAGATATGGTTTTATTATCTATAAATATGAATAATATAAGTTCATAACTTTTTTAACGATATTATTGGTTGTAAATATTATGCAGAGACTACACACTGAAATGAAACACTTCACGAAACTATTAACTTTTAATTTTACATATTGTTTTATCCTAACTTTTCGAATCCTTTACAGGTTCGTAGGGAGACTAGATATTCGTAAAAGACGATATTCATACTTTTAAATTTGGTCTGACGAGAGTCAGGAGTGTTCATTACTAATTGCCAGTTGCACCAGCGCACGCGTTTTACGCAACTCTGTTATTCCACAATCTACGATATACGTTTTATTGGTTTCTTTATTATCGTCATCAGCCTATAAACATCCACTAAACCACTTGGCTTCAGCTACCGACATGAACGATAACATACATATACATAGAAACATACCCTCAAGTCCTTCTGCCAAAAATGGGTAGACAGCATTATACCACTTTTTTTTTTCGTTTTTTTTTAAATATTTACGGGTAAGCACAGTGCCTTGATCTCACCTGATGTTAGGTGATGATAAGGCCAATTGGTGGAAGCACACTTCACCCGGGATCCTCAACTAGTGACGCACTGGCTATCTTATCTTTAGCTGCCGGAACACAACAATGCTACAAACATTGATGTTATGGCGACATACTTAGATAAGATGGTGGTAGCTAGCCAGGCGGACAAGCAATTCTACCACCAACTAAACCGAGTACACAAACATGTATCCCCCTCTGGGAATCGAACCCGGGACCTCTGGGTCTAAGCTGGTTTGTGGACAGCTGAAATCTTACGATAACAACCGGTAACAATGGTGATCGTGCATTCCGAACTATCTGATCCAATCAACCCTTCGGAGAATTTAGATGGAACAGCCTTGCGTGATGCCATTCCCTCTAGAAATTCTCTGACGATGTTTCGGTCACACAGCTCGAGGAATCCTATAAGTATCTCGCCGCCCTGCCCCCATAAAAGTCTGGTGACGCTGAAAAGGCTGAGTGAGGCCATCAGCAAACTATCTCAAAAAAAAAACGAAGGATCTTGAGATTTTTTTAATTGGTTACACATCTACGCATTGCTAAAATGGCTAATATGGACAATATTTAACCAGAAAGATAGCCGCTTGACTAACGAGTTTCTCTTGTAACGAATTAAAATATACTTTCATACATACATACAGTTACGCCTACTGCAAATAGCATGTGGTTAGAAGTGATTTCTGCCTTTTTTGCTACATGCTACAATCCTTACATACTTCTTTTACTTCATCTAGGTACTCTCAATAACTTGTTCGACTATGCTCGGCGGCTTAAGGTCTTACCTCACTTTTCTTCAGAATGTCCTCGATTTTTAATTTTAATATTAAACAGTATTAGTATAATTCTTGAGTAAAACAAAATTTTTGGTATTTTTTTATAATTATAAATAATTTAATAGGGCTCCCTTGGCTTACAGAGTAAGCATAGTATTGATTAATTTCGGCGAGTTGGATTAAGCCACGATAGCATAAATGGTAGTGCATGCCATGTACCCGGCATTTATACCCGCTCGTGGATTTTTTTCAACACATTTCCTTTTTTTTTAATTGTAAATAATTGGATTTCTAAGGTTTTTAACACACAAATGAATTGTTGTATTTTACTGAGTTGTTAACGATGATAAATTCCTTGAAGTAGTACAACATAGCATAAAATTTTGTAAAAGTATCGAAGTATAGTCTATCGTACGTGCCAACTTAGAAATTCAATTACCACAGTAATTCAATTACATTAAAAAATACATTTAAGTATTGTCCAATAATTAGTTCGGCAGACTTTCTTTCCACGCCTGAAGATACGATAATAATAAAAATCAATTATTAGTCTTTAAAGATAACAAACACAAAAAATATTCAATACATTTTAGAATAGAAAATGTCTTATGACTCCGATGCTGCTGATATTTAAGTCCACAGCATCTTCTATTCAGTCACAGACTTTACTCAAAACTAAATCACTTACTAAATAAAAAAAATACTATATTTGCTACACACACAAAAATAAAGAAAATGCCAAAAAATAATGCTACGAAAAAAAACTATCTCTATTCTAATCTCTTTCCCACCTTTGTAATATGTATGTATGTGTTGTAACGCTGTGTTTTCTATTACAAAGAAATATTAATAAAACTGCAGCTCACTTCATTTGGTGTAGGTTCATAACATAACAAGACCATAAGAAATAAAAAGAAACACAAGTAAAAAAGAATATAGCGCTGAGAAAAACGAAACGAAAAGACATCAACGTCATCTTATAATTACTGGGCTCCAGACACGAGCGCGAGCGAATTGCGACACGGCGAGAGGTTTCTTGTTCATTGCGCGTTATACTACAAAGTCTTAATCGGGCGCTGCGTTTTTAGAGAATTTGTTAATTTTATCAGACGAGGCGTAATTTTCAGCGGCTGCTGTCAATCAAGCTGTTAAACTTGACTCTAAAGTAACTTCGTTTTATCAAAGGATGATGCCAGGATTTCTATGAAATCTGGTCCCACCTTCCAATAGCTATGTGTGTTACATAAAAAAATAAAAATACCTATCCAGCGATGTAACACACATAGCTATTGGAAGGTGGGACCATGATTTGCATCCTCCTTTATCCAGATTTTATATAGCACCATAGTAAGCACTTGGTTTTCATTTCCCTTAATTGTTAGTAAGTAACTATTGTAAAGCCGAAAGCGCACTCCATCCGAAATCTAATAGCTATGGCTATCTTATAGATGACTGTTAGGACACCACAAATCTACTGTTATAGCAGCTAAAAAATAGACGTCCTGAATGGGTAGTAGGTGAAAAAATTTTTGGACGATTCAAAAGCACTTTACGTTTATTTGAATAAAAAATATTGGAACTTTCACTTTCACTTTGACTTATCTATACTAATATTATAAAGCTGAAGAGTTTGTTTGTTTGTTTGGTTGATCGCGCTAATCTCAGGAACTACTGGTTCGAATTAAAAAAAATTTTTGTGTTGAATAGTCCATTTATTGAGGAAGGCTATAGATTGTTCGCTAATTAACGCGGGTGAAACCGCGGGGCACAGCTAGTTAGTTAAATAGAGTATAGTGCTTGCAAACCAGTCGAACTTATAACTAGCGTTTGTTTTGTTTCTTTTTGAAACGTTTGCTGTGAGTTATAGGTATGGCACTAGTCTTCGACGCTTTAAACATAGATTTTCATTGAAATGTTTTATATATTATTATTATTATTATATTATTAGCTGGTGGTCTGTAATCAATTGTTGTTAAAGATTCATTATCATCATCATTATCATCATCATCAGCCTATATTAGTCCACTGCTGGACATAGGCCTCTCCAAGTGCACGCCACCGAGCACGATCTGCGGCTACTCAGATATATATCTATATCTATTTCTATCTACAGTTGTACGGTAGATAGAAATTAAAATGGAGTCTCACAACACGTGTTATTACGGGAAGAACTCGGGTGAAACTCCTGCTGATTGCTTAATGATTAAAGTACACAACTGTCAATCGCTGGTTTCCTGTAGATCACTGACGTCACTATTGTGTTCCGCCAATTGAAATAGAAATAGAAATAGAAAATTTTTATTCATAACCACTTAAATTAGTAACAGCAACATAGACAAAAGACTTAGAACTAAACGTGGTGTTGAATCGGTCTCCACTCAGCATAATGTCGAGATACCTGGTTGGCACCCCGACGCTGATCTTCCGTGGAAACCAGAATAATAATAATAATAATAAATAAATAAGTAAAAGATAAAAGATAGGTGACATCACTGTACGCCAGCGCCATCAATCACATCAAATCAGATACATTTTTCTGATCCCAAAATTAGTAGCTTCAGTATATAGAAAGTCGGAAATGCGAACCATGAAAATATTATACTCACAGCAATTCATCAATATGAGTAATCAATACTACCTATGGGGTTGACTTTTGGATATGTAAAAGATATTCCTTAAATTTACGCTTGAAAACTTGAACGCTACAAGAACTTCTAATCGGTGGAGGAATGTTATTCGATGTATGTATATCGATGTGAATTGAGTGTTTATATACACTTAAAAAAAAACATTTGTCAGAAAGAAAAGTGATACGTAAACTAGTACAGTGCCACAATTAACATGTCGTCTGCTGTGAACACAGACACAATCGAATTTTAATTGTTTAGAGCACGGATAACTAAGCAGACGAAAGGTTTAATGTGATTTATTTGACAATCTCGGTTAGCACCTACACAGGGGGTTTTAATTCCGAAGATCAACGGGTCGAACATAGACCAACACCTAGTCTTAAATGGCATCACGAGCAAAGATAAATAGATAAAACATTTATTACAAAAACCACAGACACACACATAAAACAAAGATACAATGGATATAAGCAAAACATATATAAGTAAGCCTACATTATGTGCCATGTGTGTGCGCTGCGCTGATTTTCAGCCACACCTATATCTTTATATATATAAATCTTCTGTGCGTGTGTATGTTTTTGAACTCCTTCTAAACGGCTGGACAGATTTAGATGAAATTTTCAGTGTGTGTTCAAGTGGATATAAGAATGGTTTAGATTTACAATTGTACCCGGTAGCTGGCGCTGCTATAGGGGTCCATCATGGGATACGGGTGTTCTTAAGCGGACGAATTATTTGTTTGTTTTGTTGTCACGGAAACTGTCAACGTTTTGTTTGTTTTGTTGTCATGGAAACTGTCAAAGCGGTTCGAAGTCCGCCGGTCAGCTAGTCATGAGTATATATTATATCAACTAGCTGTCCAGACAGACTTCGTTCTGTCAAAAGCTTTCCGTGTGCCTTAAGGAACATACAAAAAAAATTAGCCAAATCGGTCCAGCCATTCTCGAGTTTACGTTGAGTAACATTCATTTTTATTTATGTATAGAAGATATCAGCATACAGAAGTAAATCACTACACAGAGTGTAAAAATTGGTGCGGTTTAAAAATGAATGAACATGATAGCGCCATTGTTCGGCAGGAACCAGTGACCGACATTTTTGTCTTTTAATCATAAATTCATAAATACTATTATGTTTATTTAGGTTTTTTTTTTTACGATTGGATTTTTTATTAATTATTGATTTATTTTAATTAAAATAGTATTTACAACATAAATTAAAAAAAAAGGAAATAGAAATAAAAATATACACATAATTTTTACAAATAAAAAAGGGACTCCAAATCGCTGCCAAACGGGAGAGTGCCCAGGACGCTGGCGGCGTTTCCTCTTTGAATGACCAAACTTAAACGTTGGCCAAAATACGCGCCAGCTCGAGGGTCACCAGTGGTCTCTATAAGGCGAGCGGAAATTTCTTGAAAAATCTTTCGAGCTGACTTTCTGTTTCACCTCTGATCTTATTAGCTCGACTTATTAGTCGTAATTTATTAGCTCTCTCCATCCGACTGGTTGTCTGGAAGAAATCGCTTGAGACCGCCAAATTGTAACTTTGTAATTTTTTTCATTTGTTCATGTTTATGTTTTATAGTGTTGCAATAAAAGTATTATATATCTATCTATCTAAATATGTCGCCATAACATCAATGTTTGTAGCATTGTTGTGTTCCGGCAGCTAGAGATAAGATAGCCAGTACCTCACTAGTTGAGGGTCCCGGGTGAAGTGCGCTTCCACCAAATGGCCTTATCATCACTTAACCTCAGGTGAGATTAAAGCACTGCGCTTACCGGTAAATATTAAAAAATAACACTGACCCCCTGCTTCCTTCCTGTCATCACGTAAGTAATATGTATTTCAATGAAAATCTATGTTATTTTTTGGTGTCAAAAACTTTGTCGAACACGCACGCAGCAAATACGCTATATAAATAATGTTATTAAAATGAATAGCACTTACCTGCCCTGTAGGTGGGTCGCAGCTGCAATGCTTCGCTAGCAGCCGTAGGTCTTCGGCGTGACATCATATCTAATGCGATTTGTTGGGCCAATAGCGAGTGGGCAAGGCAACTATCATAATATTATTAGTCTTCACTTTTATACAAATTTTACATGACGTCATACGAAAGTTTTTTTAAGCATAATAGTTTAAGTGTTTGGCGTTCATCCTACATGATGGTAAGTAAACATAATAAAGGGCCGTACAGCTAACTTTTGGCTGTCATATTATGTGCTTATTACCTACAGTCAAGATATAGTTGTATACAGAGTGTTCGATAAAACCTGTATAATCCCGAATATGGCAGATGGAGTATCGTTTATAGAACCCTGGAAAAATATGAACATAAGTGAAAGGCAGCACATGGCCGACATATTGAGGTTCTTTGTTACTTAGTAAAACTGTAAAGTGACAACCCTTGGTCAAGCTGATACGTTGTTATTGTTCGTCAACATCATGTTCAAAGAAACAAAAGTCGAAACATCGCAGGAATGAACAAAAAAATTGTAATAAAATAAATTTGAGTTTTTTTTATGGAAAAGTAAATCTCCGTAAATATGATTTAGCATGTTATCACAGTGTTCTTTACACTTGGTTGCATGGCTATGTATCAGGAATATACGCCTATTACCAAACATGGAGTAGAAGACGACCAAATAAAAACAGCGATGAGATTTAGATACTTACAGACTTGGTCGTTTAGACCAGACACTGCCGCTGAAGCAGTTAAAAAGTACCTTTTGAAAATAGCGGACGACGAAAATATTTCAGTGGAAAGACGAGAGATTAAAACTGATAAGCATGCGGCGTTTGTTGTAGGAGTACCAGAGAAATTGTTCGCTGTATTCAATAGTCCCTCAGCGTGGCCACCCGGGGTCAGGGTAACGGAATGGTTTCTTGCGCGCCCACGTTCGCAACGGCGAGCCCAACTTGCAACAGGCGCCACACCAACATTACAGTGATAACAGAACACGTGAAATCTATATTTTGTACCAGAATGTGAGGGGCTTACGAACCAAAACAAAACAATTTCTATCCTTGACAGAGTCTTCAGGAGCCGATCTACTTGCCATTACAGAAACGGGGTGCAACCAATCGATCAGCAATGGCGAGCTAGTTCCAATTGGATATCATATACTACGATGTGATAGGACAGACGGACGAAAGCAAGGTGGCACATTGTTGGTGGCTGCACACCGGTTTGATCTGCGGCAAGTACCTATAGATATTGATATACACAGTTGTGAATTTGAACTTGTTTGTGCTGCCGTTTATCTGGGAAACCGATTTTTATTTGCATGTTGTGTAGTTTATATACCACCACGTACAAATGATAATCAATATATGCTAATGTTTGACTGCTTGGGAAAGTTATTTGTTAAGTATAAAGGAAATGTTATTATATTAGGAGATTTCAATCTGTATTCATGTAATAGTAATATTGTCTGTTATTATGAGTATTTTGTGTCCTATTGCGTGCTGGTCCAGAGTAACTCGGTGCCTAATTGCTGTGGTAGACAATTAGATCTAGTACTCAGCGAGGTGGAGAGGTCTTTAATTAGTGTATCTAAGGCAGATGAGGGAATGCACCCGGTGGATCCCTATCACCCCCCGCTCGCCATCTGTGTGAGACTCTCTGGAGCGGTGACTTCACGGGCCCCTATCTTATCTCGTGAAACTGGCAATAACATTCGTGGTGCTTTTGGTACCCAGCAGTGGAATTTTTACAAAGCCGACATTCAGGATCTCTATTTCCGTATAGAATGTATAGATTGGTCACATCTATATACCATCAGTGATGCGGAGTCAGCTGTTAATTACTTTTACGACAATATCAATGGTGTATTGAATGACTCTGTACCATTAAAGAAGCCCCAGTGTGTACATTCAAGAGATCGTTACCCCGAATGGTATACCATAGATATAATACGTAGTATTAAACTAAAATATATTCTGCACAAGCGTTACAAAATGACAAAGTTAAAAAGTGATTATGATGCATTTTCTCGATGTCGTGCGCAAGTGAAGAAAGAGACTGAACTCGCTCATAACCGATACCGCGACCGAGTGCAGAGCAATTTGGCAAGAGACCCTAAATGTTTCTGGAATTATGTTAGATCTAAGCAGGGAAATAGGTGTAGGTATAGATTAGTTAAGGATGGTCGTGCATTATCAGAACAGTCCGACCTTAGACCCGGCTCTGGCAGCTGCAAGCGAGCGAGGTGCGCCGACTGCGGCGCGCGTGCACATTGAAAGCCTGACTGACGCAGAGATAATGCGCGCTTTGAAAGCTTTGAAGCCCAAGTACTCCGTAGGACCGGACGGTTTGCCACCATTCATATTCAAAGATGGCCGTGATGTTTTGTTTGCTCCACTTCGGCACATATTTAATACCTGTTTGAATCTGTCAAATTTCTTCAATCTACTCTCACCTTAATATCAAACACATTTGATTCAATATCGATTGAGGAAATTTGACAGATTGTAGTAGCCCGACGTGTGGCTGTCTGTACTTTAGTATAGATAAACGTTCGTGTAGCCCAGCTTCTGATCTACACTTAAAATTCGGTGAATTGTTACATCGACTAAATAATATGTCGGTGATATGTATGGTCGGTGAAATGGACTTCGGTAAAAAGTTTGTCGGTGAATCGTTACATCAGTAAATTAAAGCTTCGAAGAAATGATGCATCGGTCAATTGAGTGTTCGATCAATAGTTTTCGATGAAATGAAAATCGGTAAGATGGCTTTCGGTCTTTCGTAGGGAACCCGCCGTTTGACGCCCCGCTTAAAAGACCCGGGACTATAGGAGCTGGGAAACACATGCGCCGGCATAGAATTCCAAAGCCGAATGGTCTTACAGAGGAACGACTTCTGCAGTTACTATAGAACTATATGTCAATATTGGTCAGTTATGCAGAAACATTTCTCGCTCGGAAACGTTAAGAGTCTTGCGTATTTTATATACCATCAAGTCAGCCCGTAAACACGGCCGTTGCAACTAGGTCGAATCGTCGGGTGTAAAGAGGTTTTTTTGGCCTTAATCTCACCTGATGTTAAGTGATGATAAGGGCAAAAGTGGAAGTGCACTCCGAAATCCTACTGAGGCACTGGCTATGTGATTTCTAGCTGTTGGAACACAACAATGCTACAATCATTGATGTTATTGCAGTATATTGAGATAAGATGGTGGTAGCTAGCCAGGCGGACAAACAACTGGAGGCAGGGCACCAACTAAACCAAGCACTCAAACATGTATCCTCCGCTGGGACTCGAACCCGAGACCTCTGGGTCTGGGAGACTAACCACAACCCCACAGAGACGGTTAGAGGTTTGCCTAAGCAGTTTGCGTACTGTTTAACATACCATCAAGTGAACGAATTGCCAAGTATTTTTCCGTTTCAAACCAAAGTAAACATATTTTAAAGCTTTAAAAAGCGACCAACTCTCTAAAAAATCCCGCCATATTTAGGAACAAAGTAAGCATAGTAAATTAATAAAGTAAAGTAATTGGAATGTAAAGTAAAGGACTTGGATCTTGACTTGATCTGTTGACTTTAAAATGTAACGAGAAAAAGGCTACTGACATATAACCTAACTAGCGTTGTGCTTCTATAATAGGGTACAATAAAGTTATTTACTTGTCATTCACACTCACGTTATGCAGAAATGTAGGCCAGCAATCAAATAAAGAAGAGTAATGTGGGTAACTAAAATATTTTCGTTATTTAATTTACTAAGGTAAGAACACATTTTTTTTACAGAATGTTAATGTTCTAAACAGTATCTACAAAAAATTGTACACTACGTGAAAACTTACAAAATAAATTTTAATTTACAATTAACAGAGAAAAATCAATATTCAAGTTCAACAGGATTAAGTTAAGCTTTTTTTATCATCATTAACTTAGAATCTAATTAATATTTACATTAATCCTTAACAAACGTCATGATTTAGAAAATATATTTCGAATTAGTGAACAAAATCCTTTCTTTTATTCCGGTTCATTTCTTTCGGCTCTTTATCTACTCTATGTTAGATATTTAACTGTTCTGAATTAATAATATTACACATAAGTATGGTAGTACGTCGTAGAGGATGTTAAATATTTTGCCTTTCTTTATATATAATTGTAATCATTGGTATATGATAACGAGCCGAAAAAGTGATAAAACACAAATTTTAAAAATACACAGAGAGTAATTGCATTGATTCTAAGGCAATCCGACTACAGCCGGCGTTATTATCACAACAAACACATGCACCGTTGCACGGCTTCGAAGTTTACAAGTAAGTATAGTTTGTTCGAGTAAAACATTTATTCGTTTTAGGCAGTAACAGATTACTTTACGGACAATTTTGTCATGCAACATTAACTTAACACTAATTTTTATTTATACAAACATTAAAGTCGAAAATATGGAAAACGCAATGGAAGACGGCGTCCTCGGTGTGCCTACTTACAGTAAAACAGACGATTATCACATAAAATAATCTAATGTTACCACGAAATCACAAATCTTATAATTAAATTGTTCCCCCAATTACGTCAATACGCGACGTTAAAACAAATTAAAAAAAAGTGAACAAAAAAGTATCAGGTAGATAGGTAACGTACAAAACAAAACATTAAAGCATTTCGAATTCATATTTTACGCTAAGTTTTGAACAACTTGCTGGTAACTTTAGTACAACTTAAACAAATATTGCATTTACTAGCAGATATCGTAACACCACAAAACAAGAAGACTGCAGAAGGTTAGCTTCGTACAAACGAGCCCGAGCACGCACACATAAAAAACCTTTCACGGAGACGGAATTTCGCAACAACAACAAATTCCATGTCTGTGAGATTCCAATTGTATGTGTGCGTTGCGCGGTAAGCTGACCTACTGGGTTTCCTTATTTTGTGGCAACACAGAGAGAACCTCGCACGCTCCTAGAGAATTACCTCGGCATGTATTATACAAAATGAGTATTACTGAAAAACAAAATTGGTCCAATCAAAACGTGGATCTGTCTTATTGGAGTAAATTCCAAAGAGAAATATTCAAGCTCATATACGTAATATCAAGGTTCTGCATAAGTTATCTTATTTAGAGGATAATAATCATGAACATCCACCAGCCTTTACTATAAAAATAGTTTACTATAACTGGCCACAAAAAACATATTTAAAATAGAAAAAGATTCCGAAAATATTATCAGAACAATTTAAAAAGAGGCTAAATTAGAGTTTCGTCAAAATATTGATTTCAAAAATAATGCCTGCTATTAATACTAAAATAGTAAAATTAATCCAAAAATAATAAGATACGAATAGATCGTTCGTAGTGGAATTACGGAAGTGGTTATTTATAGAAGTATATCGAGTTAGTATCTAAAGAGATGAGATTATTAAATTGGTACCTACATACGTTAAGTTTAACAAATCATTAATCATTTCAGGTCCCTTTAATTTCTCTTAATTGTATACACCAAACATCATCAATGCTTTACAAATCTTTGGTGCTCATCCACATATATATATCGAGTAAAACCGGCACGTACGAATGGAAGGATTTATAGGCATACCGTATATTTAACGTTAAGTATAAATTTATTAACGAACACATTTTGTTTCTATTTTAGAAGATACGTACATTGAATAAACCATAAAATTGAGATGATAAAATGTCTTTAAAAAGCTGCGAAATGACAAGTCAGTATAATACAACGTTGGAACGTAGGTATTAAAGGAAGCACATTTGTAGAAAGGTCGAAACCTTTCTGCCGCAAGCGTTCAGAATAAAAAGATATTTTAGGGTTACTGGCACCAAAACTCATTAAGAGTAATTTGCAACGAAACTCAATATTAGGGCTATAATGATTATTTGAAACATCATTCTGCCTCTTTAATAATTCACAAAAATGCAATCATATTTTCTGTATTTTGCGTTAACTGCATGTATTTGATGAAATGTGTTAATTTTTGTGTTAACAAAGTAAATTTTTGTGGCGAAATATTTTGTAGACTTGTTTGTATTTAGGTATTTAAAATATTCTGAGTTATTGATTTCTTCAGATTTAAAATATAAAAAGCAATTTATTTAATGAATCTTTTCAAGCGCATTGCAAGAACCGATATTTATGTCGCTGCGACATACGGTTCTGCAAATACCTACTGCATCCACTTTTTATGTCTAAGAAATTGTTTAATTGCAACAGTTTATTCCAAACGATTGAGACTTAAAAATATATATTAATATACAAAATATTAGTGGAAACAAAAAATACACATACCGAACTAAAAAGCCTTAACCAATTCATAAATTAATTGTTATTTTCATTACGTATCGTAAAATGGTTGTAAGTTCCAATTCTGACTAGAATTATTGACTGCACACTTTCAACATAGAAAGTACGCAATCAACCCTCACGAACCCACGTCGACGTCACCAAGTTTCTTCAAGATACTGATTTAAATTAGGAGGTAGTTCAGGTGACGTTATAGTTCAGGCTCTAGGCTTCTTTCGCAACTTTTCATCGACAATCGTGTCTATTTTCTATGCTTAAGGAATTAATGTGTCGGTGGCTTTTTAAATAATATTTATCCTAATGAAATACATCTTTCAAATAAATACTATCTTGGAAGGTATTGGTCCCGAATTATAATTTTTAAACAAATTATAACAATTTGGACCCATTCGGCAAACATTGAGTTTAAATTAGTCGTCAACATTGCACCCGCACCACCTGCGGATGATTTACTATGGGTATCGCTCTGCGATATCACATGCCTTAAAACTAATCACTTACATTATAACCTTTTTAAACACATATCACATTTGAACTCTCTAAACGAGACAAGTTTCATAGTCCAAAATAACGCGACGGCGCGCGTCAAATGGGCGGGCGTCATTCGTGCAGGTTTTTGCTCAAAAGCAAACTATTGTGCGGCCCTGACAAGTGCCTGATGAGTTCTGGCAGAGCCTCGAACGTGAGTTGACAGAAACAACAGTTGAACCGACCCGGCGTGTTAGTCCGCCCGTCGTTCTCGCTCGATGATATCACATTGCGGTGTACCGAACACAAGTGCTTTAGCAAATGGGCCTTTTGTTTGAACATGGCGACGCACAGTCGACAAGCGAATGGTTTTTCGCCCGTATGCACTCGGAGATGTGTCTTGAGATTCCACGACATGCCGAATTGTTTGCCACAATATTCGCAGCGGTATTCTCGTACTGGCGCTTGTTTGCTGGAGCCTTGGTCGTGTTCTGACGAGGGAGGTTCGTCTGCTCCCATCTGTGGCGGACATAGCCAAGGACTCCAGGAGCCAGCGCTGGGTGGTCGGTATTTGAGGGCGTCGTCGTGAGTTGTCGTTGGGGGCGTTGTGCTTCTCTCAGGTATGAATGGAGGCGCTGAAGCGCTGAGAGGATGTAGTGCCGCAAGTCGTGCGCTCGCTACTGCAGCAGCACCCGCCGCTTGCGGATATCGCAGTTGCGCCATTTCTTCTAGGTAACTCGGAGCAAATGATACAAATGGAGGATTCTGAGAAGGTGAATTGTGGAAGCCGGGTCGTCTTTTTCTATGTGGTGTTACAACATAATTTTCTGGTGAAGTTTGCACGAGGGCCATTAAATCCTGGTCGGGGGGCTTGTGATGCGCGTATTCTTCTAATTTTACAGTCCGCAAGTCTAATTCAGGCGGTTCTAAGTAGTGGGATTTTCGTTTAGGTCTCTCGAAACCTCTGCTTAATCGATCACTGAGTAATTGTCGTCTGTATACCGTTTCTCGTGGTGGATCGTCTTGACTGGATGATGTTGACCTTCTCCTTCCGATATTCTGCGAACAGAAAATTGATTTTACTATTATTTTTATTACAATGCTTAATGAAGTAAAAACGCTTCAAATTATAACTGTTGGTCCATTAAGAAAATAGAATTTTTTATAACTTATGTTTCTAAGTCTAATTATTTACCTTGGCTGCGACTGTTTCCACGTCTACATCTTGTGAGTCGTCATGTTCACTGCATGTGTTTTCTGAGTTCCTTTGTACTGACAGATTGACGGGGTTGGAAGAGCTTCTCCGCCGCGACGTCAACCGGCTGCATTCCTTGTCTCTGTTTTCTGGTTCATGTTCATCGTCATCCCTTTCATCATTGCTGCTCGTTGACATATTTTCTTTCTTTATACTGTGTGATTCCGAGTCACCTGGGTTTTGTGTTTCTTTGCTGTATCCTGCACTTGGTGTAACTGAATCGCTTTCTGAGTGAGAAGAGCCCGAAGGTGCATCATGTTTACTACTCTCGTTACTGTTGATGTCTGTCTTTGATTTAAGTTGTTCGCATGTCCTGTTCCGTTCCTCAGCTTGCTGGCGTTCCTTCGTTGATTTCCACACGTCCGATTTGATTTCTAGTAGTTCAAATAGTTCTTGCATGTCATCAATTTCACCAGACTGAAAACAATAAAAGATTATTTAAAAATATAATAGTGTCATTTTTAAATTCTCAAAATACAGGCTATAATAATATACTTTTATAGTAATCTAATATGGGAAAAGCATAATTATAGAACACAATTCGAGAGGTTTCTTTATCAGTTTTTCTTTACACATAAAATAACTTATTATATTTTCGTTTTCATAAAACCATTATTAGTCTATCAATGTTGCATTGCTTGCTTTTTATGAGGCCTTTCCGAATCGTTTCTTTACTTTCTCCACATTAAATCTTATTTTATAAACTTTTTACATTAATTAACTGGACCGACATCATTTGCTACATAACAACCACAAATTCATATTCAACATCATAACGAAGTTGGCAGCTAAAAGTAGTATAATTTTTTCGCATCATATTGACTTCGTTTGTACAGCCTAAAACCGCAGTTACATAAATATAGAAACGAGATAGAGAAATACCCCTTGAAATGGGAAAATCTCGTATTATTAATATGAAATGCACATTTTTAAATTACAGAATTTTAAGCGAACTCACCTCTATATACGCTTGTCCACTATATAAGAAGACCAAAAGATGCCTCATCAGTGTGCTGTTGATTCCCGACATGTGGATGGTGATTGGGTACTCTATGGACGGAGAATCATCAAGAATTTTCCTGGAAAACAAATAAAACAGTGATGACTTTGATCCTTTTACAACTGGACATTGATGACTACACATTAAAGTTTTATTGAACACGATTTTGATGACATCAATTTCAGGAGATGACTGCTCAGTATTCAATATATGCAATTTATAGTTTTAATCTTATTATAGTTTATTGTTTCTATTTTATATGACTTAAGGAAGTTTGTTTTGAACACAATGATCAAATCGCACCAAGATGGATGTCATCATGATATTCCTTGCCCATTTCGTTCGAGATGCAGGCATGGTGCTTACGATTCGAAGTAAAATCATCGCTTGCTTATACGGCAATAACCCCAAAGCTCTCAACTCGATTCTGCGTTTTGATTTTCCATGGTTTAAATATGTATCAGGCATCTGATACCCGGTTATGGATCTTCCAAAATTTCAAAATAAGTCACTCGCGTGCTACTCCGTAGTCACCGCTTCACTGTTCCGAATATTCCATAGCACACTAAAAAACTTGGTGACTCGTATACTTGTCGCGCCTCCAAAAGGTGGAAAATCTACCAACACACGTATTCCTTCCTTCCTACTATATGAGGTCCTCCAAACGAGGCGTGAAGAGTCACCTTGTGGACCTGCAGGGCGAGGAACATGCTACGTCGTTTTCACGCAGCACCAGTTGTCTTTGCATCTAGAAATCTTGGAATCCATTTCCAGTTCCTAGCACGTGGAGTGGACTCATTTGCCTAGTTAACTATAAAAAATATAGATCAGTATTTCATGAAGTGTTTACCTGATGAGCGGACTGGCGGCGGCCATGACGATGCGGTGCGCGGCCAGCGGCACCGCGTCGTCGCACACGATGATCAGGTCTGAGTACCTGGCGCCGCGCCACGCCGCGCCCACTTCGTTCAGGATGCAGGCGTGGTGCTTGCCGTACGTGAGCGTCAGCAGGCCCTCGCCCATCATACCAGCACTGGAAACAAAAGAGAAATCAGTTAAATTTGGCACTGTGTCAGTAAAGAAATGAAAATGTAACAGAAATGGAAAGCATTGGAAGAGACATATACTGCACATTAAAAAATTTTTTTTCTTTGGTAGACCTGAGGATTGGAGAATCCTTAACTGGTGCTCAAACATCCTAGAAGTTTCCTTGAAATTCCTATAAGGAAGCGTAACACTGTATATCTATGAGTTATTATAGTTCCTTGTGATGTTATTATGGTAATTATAATTGATTTTCAATCGTGTGTTCGATCAGTTTGATTCTACGAATGATATAATCCAATCGACGGCGGATCTAAATTATAATTTCGTGATCCGACATAGTTGTGTAACACACGATACTCGATGCCGTAAATAAGTGAAATCATACGGAGCTTGAGGCCCGGGCCACGTCCTCGGTTCATTGGTTCAGTTCTATACCAGACTGAAAATCGACGGCATAAAGGAACACAAGGTTGAAACTAGCCAACTGTTACAAAACAGAAAACGTTTCAATATCAGCATTATCAGTAAACCTTACGTATTTTACACAATTGAACGTGTGCTCACATTTAGTTCAGATGAAACAATAACTTAAGTCGAACAATTCAAGTTTTAACGTTTCCCAACCAAATTAAAGGCTAAAAGGTGAGAAGAATTTAAATTAATGTAACTAATCGTGTACTTGTGTTGCCAAAAATAGAGACAGAAGTCCTAGTGGCAGGTGCTAGAAAGCCTGTTGCAAGACGACCTTGGCCCGATAAAGCATCGCAACGCGTTATTAGAGTTGCGATAGAAGTGCTAGATCGTTTAAAAGACGATCAACAGGCGCTTCTTCTGCATTGTTTTGGCGTTTAGCAACCGTGGGGTCACAATCGGTGGAACACCGCTCTTTGTTGTCGGCAACAGTTGCTCTATTGTTGCACTGTTTCGCTAAAAGTCATATTTAATTGAGGAGGCTGGAATATAAAAGTTCGTGAATTCAGCAGCATCCATGGAATGTTCTCGCACGTTACGATCTTAATCGCGGACCGTGTCACGATTTTGTAATGATTTCGGTTTCAATTGTTTGACTTTTCAGCGTGGACTGTGCTTATTTTGTTGTCATTTTATTTAAAGGCCATCAAGAGCATGCACATTTAAACATTGATATTATCTTTATGCGAACAATAATTTCTGTATCAAGATGGGTTTCATTTTGTATTGTTTTGCATCGAGAGTAATTGAATATTATGACTTAATCATTTCTGATTTTAATGATTGTACTAAGTTTACTAAGTTATGACTTTAATAGTATTTTTTTATAAATAAATGCTTTTGTTTAACTTGCATCTGAATAAAATTAGACAAGGAAGTGAAACTTTGTGTGTGTGTACAATCATATTATTAGCATTTTGATGATTAGATCATTCTATATTATTATAATGCGTGGACAAAAAACAGTAGCTACATATACATGAACAAAGCATTGCCATTTCCTTGAGCGCGGGAAACGTGAAGTTATTCATATAACAATTATAGCTGCGAGCTTCAAAATTATTATGAGCCTTGCGCGGAAACGTAATGGCAAATTTTCTTCAGGCTATAAACGTAAGCTGAATTAAAGACTGTATGAAGGTCGTATACTTTTGTATCTAGCTAATGTGAGAGATCTATATTTGGAGAACAATAAAGAACAGTTGCTAGTTGAATTTACTGAAGCCTGTTCAAGCATGCACATCGGTAGCCATCTTCTTCACTAAATAAGGAGTTGAAGGTTGCATTGCCCGAGAAAGGTTTTCGTCTATTAAGAATAAATACAGCTTAACCTTTACATACGCTATAAGGAAATGATTCTTTACAGTAGTGTCCATAAAAGCAGCACTACGAACTGGGAAAATATTTTCTATACTGAACGAACAGTTACTTGAATGGCAACACAGTCTTGTTTGGCGTCGACAATTTGTATCTCGGAGTGTAATGGATCCACATTCTGCTTGCTCTTTGAAATTCAACTATTTCACCACAAAAAAGTTATTATAACTTATTGGCATTATTGCCTTAAGAGGGAAATCAACTGCAATGTATTGAGTTAGAAGCAAATTCTTAAGTCACTATAATCTTTGGTCGCTTGTTTTTTCTTTTCATCAAAAATAATTACATATCATGAGCTTCCAACTAAAAAGGAGAGAGCGATTTGTTTTACTTTTTCTGGATGTCTAGTGCGAGATTTATTTATTTTAAATGGAATTGAGCAGCGCGCTGGTGATACGAGGAGAGCTTAAATTCTACTATACAAATTCTCGTTTTCGCTTGGCTAATATAACTTAAAATACTAGGCACCCTAAATTATTACGTACGTAGGTAGAAGTGAATCGCTCTCCAATCGAAGATGGTGAGGTACAATCAGATAATAAAGAGCGTTTTATTGTGGCCAAGGCTTCGGAGCGCTTCAGGGCGGGCAGCGGAGCGCGGAGGCTCGCCCGCCATTGTCTGTGTGAAGCCGCTCGCGACGCTGCAGTTCACATGTTTTGCATGAAATTGCTTCGGAATCAGGGTTGGTGGTTGGTATTTGAAGACAGGTTTGGGGAGGGCGTTTTTGCAATATTTGTGATACTGTCAAAAATGGAGGAAATGGAATGCCCCCGAGGATAACGATTTCGCAGTGGTTAACGCGCTCGGTCTGCAATTGCTGTTATTAAGTTAAGATATTAAAAACTAAACTCAATAAAAGAAGAAATAATTTTTCTGATTGCATTATAGGGTTTTATTGCATACATAAGAGTGGTTTGAGATACATAGGAATGTTTTATTTTATTTACTTACAATATAAATAAGAATAAAATTGTGAAATGTAAATTTTTCCAAAGTCCCCTAAAAAGAGTCAGGAGATCAAGCCGCTCCAATTACAGACGACGTTCTTATTTTATCAAAAACTCTATACTTTTTTTACTATTGTCTCGTAAAACTTAACGTGTTCATAAAAATACTAACCAAAAGGAGGTAAATAATTTGAATTATTGTTTCGAACTCAACCCTAAGAATGAAAATGCTGGTAGTTGTTACTGAAATAGCATCGACTTTTTAAAAACCTTTGAATTGTAATTGTATTGTATGCAAAAGGTAATTTTCGGACTTTTGGTTCTCACCGTTGCATGATTGTTGGGAATATCAAATTTTACACAAGTCATGTTCAGTGGTTACAAGTAGATACCTATGACATTTTAACTACATATGGTTATAGTCATAATTCGCTATTCCCTTACAATTTCAGTGAAAGGTGCAGAGTTTGTGCTCTATTGACTAACCAATCCACTACAATATTGTAGCTAAATATTGAAAAAGAATCATATTGAAGAAGAACTAAAAAAATACAAAAAAGTACATTCGAATTGAGAACCTACTCCTTTTTTAAAATCCGTTTAAAAATGAGAACCATTAAAAACAAACTTGTAAAAAAACCAAGTCTCTCAACTCAGTTCTTCTACCGTAAAATGTTGTGAGATCCATGTAATACCAAGTTCTCAATATTAAAAATCTTTTATGTTTTAAATAAATAGATTGACTTGGCCATCGCATGAAAACATAATGTATCTCACAAGTAATACATATATTATATTAAATTAGATTGTTTAGTGCGATTGCCAAGTCAATCTATTTATTAAAAACATAGGTAAAAGATTTTTAATATTGAGAATTTGGTATTATTACACTGCCCAGATTAATTAATCGAAATTGTGATTCTGTCAACATGTTTGTTGTTATCTACACTAACATATTTTTATGTATTTTATTATTTTCTCTAGTTTGAAGTTGCTCACTCTATTATGTAAATTAAAATAACTTATACTTAATGTAAGTTATTTTAATTTATATTGTAGCTTACAATCTAAAAAGTTTTTTAAGTAATGCCATCTATCCAATCCCTATTGAACTAGTAAGACTTTCTCTTCATTATTTCGTTCTAAACATTACCACTAGAGGGCATTATTAAGAGCTGCTAGACTTTATTCATAGATGGCGTCACTAGTTCTCTCAAACGCGTAAGACCCATTTTGTAAGTGCGTACCTAATAGGTCTGAGTATTATGTAATGAAATAATGGTTGCCGTGAAAGATGAATGGAAAGGCGAGTTAAATTTGAAGGTAGATTTTATTCGGCCTTTTACATTGTCAACAGTATAACCTTCGTTGGTTACAGTCACTTTCACCGTAAACAGAATTCCGGAAACTTTTAGTGGTACTTTTAGGTATATATGTATAATTTGGTAGGTACTCTTACTTACCAATTTGGCGTTGAAGGTGAATCGGTTAAACAACTTCTCTGGAAAGCGTTTAATGCGCACAAAAAAACAAAGCAGAGCAAAACAAAAACCGGCTTTATGTACGCGACATTTCCTACACAATTTATTTAATCGTTTTATACAAAGTAAAAATCTCGACCTAGAACGAAATAAGATGGTAAAATATGAGAACAACAATTTAAATATCAATGTAGGTATTGTTTCCATGAGTTTACGCGAACACTACACATTGAAATGAAACTCTTCTTCCGAATCTACTCGCGTTTATTTTATACATATTTTTTATATTATTTTATCCTGACATTTAGTTTCAAAATGTTTGGCTTACATCACGATAATTGTACCTACACTATAAAAACCTAATACTTACTAAATCAGATGCATCAAAGATTATTGTATACTTCCTAAGCACTATCCTCTAGAAAACAAAAGAGGCTAAAATCCAAAACAAAACTCATTGGAACACAGATTTGAAATATGAAATTTTAATTATGTGTAATGAAAACATCGCCAGAGGGTTTCAGAGCGGATGGCGTGTTCACGTTCCATACCCCGATCCGATCCGAACCCCGATCCGATCCGAACCCCGATCCGATCCGAACCCTTCGGAGAATCTAGTAGGGCACGGGGACGCGCACTAGTGCGCGATGCCGTTCCCTCTAGAAAACCTCCAAAGGTGATTCGTTTCACACGGCTTGAGGGACCCTTTACGTTCCTCGCCGCCCCCAAAAAAGCCCGGTGAAGCTGAAAATGCCGTCTGAGGCAATCAGCAAACTCTCTAAAAAAAAAAAAAAAAAAAAAAAAACGTTCCATACCAGATTCCCTGAGGAGTTCGGATCGGATGTTCTCTTGTTTAGTGATTGAGGATTTTGGCTGCAGTGCTTCCCTCTTCACTCTCACCGTCACTTACCATCAGACGACGTGCAACCATCTTTAGTCTAGAAATTAGTTGGAGTTAATTTAGCCGACTGTACAAATATTTTATCGGGTATGTTTGCACCACGTTTGTACCACTCTACTTAATGTAAAATGTTAATCATAATCACACAGCTGCTGTAATTAATAACAGAGAGGAAATGATAACCGAATGTTATGAAATGATAACTTCACTACATTAATAATTCCATGACAAATAAGCTTTCAAATAAACAATGACAGTAATAGTTAATTCACTGCTTTACTGTTTTGTCTAGTGCTAGGGTTTTGTACGGAATCCGAGTAATCTTTTAATAAAAAAATAAAAAAAATTGTTTATTTGTCTCCTACATAAAATAAAAAGAAAAAAACAATATTTTAAGTAACGCACGACCAACATAACGATTGTCCTTTAGATGTAAAGGGTTTTTTTAAAGTTAAAAGTTACCTTCAAACCTGAACTGAACTTAGTTCAGGTTTGAAAGTAAATCCTGTGAAATGACAAAGACATAAGGACAGAATCTTCAGACATTAGATTTTCCAAGTGTCTATCGGCTAAGGAGGCCGCTATCCATAAAAAAGGTTATATGCCCGTTTGCCGTTTCAATAACATATGCGGTGTTTGTTAAAGCTGACGCGAACACTACACATTGAAATGAAACACTTTGTAGGAACCTACTCGCCCTTAATTTTTATTATCATGACGTTTAGAAAACTTTATTCGATAATGAAACAACAATGAAAGCAAAGTGGAATACCTATGTTTAGTCTTTAGAAAATGAGACAACCTGTCGGTTGAACTAAGGTTTCCCTTAGTTTCCATGTGACCACGGACCTTGCAAAGGCGTTTCAACGTCATAAAAGTAAAATCAAACAACGTAAAAAAAATACGCATGTAGATTTGTACAAAGTTGTTCATTTCTATAATAGGTACTATGCTTCTAAATAATAATAAGCTGTACCGTCAACGTTACACCGATGTCGCCACACCAGAAAGCGCGCATCGAACGTATCGCCAATAAACCAGGAAGCGACCACACGAGGAACAACAATAATATCTCAATCAGTCCAAGCATCAAGTGTACGGCTCAAGGTTGTATCATAAAAGAAACACCCGGCTAACTTACATAATCCTGCCCACTCTAATTAACGACGCGCCGACCTACAATTGCAGCCAGGCCGCATTGCTGTCGACCACTCCATCCATACCGATTCTAAATAGTTGTCCGTTAATGGTTTTTATGACAGCCCGTGTTACTGTAAAAGGAGGAATAGCACGAGAGAATGGTGCAGCGGAATTTATAAATAATTACTATTGACAATTTAATTATTGGAAACTGTATTAGGTAAACGTTAGAGCGCGGACCCTAATTGCGCGGTTGGAGAATGGAGTTTGCAGAAGCTAATAGAAATGGTGGCAGAATAGAAAATTAGTGACAATTATGAGAATCGTTCACATGCAGACATTATACAGAATCCACCAGACACTTTTTGTCGCCAGAAATGGAAATTCAAATTCAAATGAAAATGAAAAATGTTTATTTCAACAAAAGTAGGATAATACACGATAATACAGTGTACCTTATGGCAACATTTCATCCTACTTAATCTATACTAATATTATAAAGAGGAAAGCTTTGTATTTTTGTTTGTATACATATGTTTGCAACGAATAAACTCAAAAGCTACTGAACCGATTTAAAAAAATCTTTCACCATTAGAATTATACATTAGCGCTGAGCAACATAGGCTATATTAAAAAAATAAATAAATGCGGTATGAAGTCCGCCAGGTCAGCTAGTAAATGAATAAAATACCAAAACAACATAGAATTTCATTGAAATTTTACTAGATGACAGCAAAGAGCAGGTAGAGTAGAGCGGGTCAATTATTGCCAAAGTCAAAAGTTATTTACTGACCCCTATTTCCAATAATTAAAAGAAAAACATCATTATGTACTTAAAGCCAGTTCAACAAAAAACATATTGACAACAATACCTTACCTAGTTGTTGCTAAATAGATTTGACAATTAAATGCGAATACTGCCGGAAAACGTAAAGGCGCCGCTAAATAGCGAATAAGTGGTTTACGAAATATTTCACTGAGTCGGTGTTGCAAGCGTAGAAATTGTAGTCACCGCCTCTGTCAGACTACTGGAGCGTAGTATTGAGAAAAAAGTTACAACTTTCCCCTGCGCCGGGCGTTGCAAAATAAATTGAAAGTTACGAAAATGTCTATGGCGAATTAGTGTAAACACGGCATAACGATGATGGACAACTGCGAAAACAGTTTATTTGGTAATGCTGATTGATTAGATGAAAAAAAGTCACCGCTTAAGTAATACCACACGAAATTGGCGAGATAGTAAAAATTAAACTTGTGTCATAAAAGAAAAGTTTATTAAACCAACAGAAATAATAAAAGTAATTTATAAAAAACAATTGAAGAATTATAACAACAAACAGACACGTTTCATTTGACCCACATCAAGTGTTCGATCTTGACCTTTTTGAAACGTAAAACTATTAAAATTAATTTGGTGACGCCCATTGACGTGTGAAACAATAGTTTGGTGTATTGTGGCCTAGACTCGTGTCTGAACGCTGAAAGATGGCACGTATCCACACCTGTGTTACCCTGCTTTGTGTGTTCTTCTGTTACCAACTGCGGATTTTGGCCGAGACCTAGCTATTGTGGTTGAACACTGAACTGCCTCGTGTATTATTGTTTTGTTATAGTATATTTAAATTACAGTGTAACCTTCAGTTTACAAAAGGATCTGGTGGAAAAATATTGATACAGAGTACGAGAATAAATTGCATTTTGGCAATTTTATGACGTCGCTTCCCGTCATTGTTTTACTCAAAATATATAAACTAGGATACATAGGATCTTGCTTCCTATGTTCATGTATGTAACAAATGAAAACAAGTATGATAACATTAAAACAAGTGATGGTAATAACTAACTATCTATCAATATAACAAATCAATTTGTTTAAATGTTTCGTTAGAAATTAAAATTTTAAATTGTTGGATAATCATAATTGACCTTGAAATTGAATGCTTAAAATGTAAGCTGTTATAATATTATGTGCTGCGTACTGTCCCCAAAAAATAAAGAAATAAATAACATAAATGAACCAATAAAGAAAATAATGAAACGTTTATAATTAATATCAAGGTCCGTGAAATGAAATGAAGTGTGTTCTGAGAAGCGCTGTGACGGCGCAGCGGCATGCGCATTCAAGTTGCCATCCTGCAAGTTAAGCAACTTTCTCAATGGCTATTCACTAGATGGGTGGTCAAATTTAAATATCTCACGCTTTACCTCCACCGTGCTTCAATACTCAATGATTTATTGCATTCTACAATGGTAAGATTACTTATCTGTTAGGTAAAATTACAATAAGTACGTTGAAAAATATTATTTTATTTTATTATTATTTCGGTTACGGCACAAACGACAAACTGTAGATCCCAGTTGTAGTGAGATGATATCAGACTATTTTAATGAAGCAAGCCGCATTGAGCCAGTGTGGTGGTTATGATAGACTCGATCTCCGATCTCTCCATGTCATCATCATCATCATCAGCTCATATTAGTCCACTGCTAAGCATAGGCCTCCCCAACGCGGTTACTCCAGCTCTTGCTCTTTGACTTAATATGCCATTGGTTAAATCGGAAGGCGTTTATAAATCTTTGTACTTCCACAAAAATATAGAGCTAAAGGAGTGACCAACAATTTATAACAATAAGCAAGTCAAGTTAATTATCCATTTGGACTTGCATTAGTGCACTTTGCTATAAATCAGTTGGCTAAGAATGTAGAAAACAATTATACTGTCCTATATCCAGGCCAGATCAATGCACGGGCCGATGGGTCTGTTGACGCACCCACCGCCTCGCAGACAATCTCATGGCCCACCATTCGGACGAGATAGATCCGAATGATTTTCTGCTCCATTTCCACAACTGAAATGATTGGACAAATTAAATTGTCCGTTCCCATTCGAACGCTCCGTCAGTATCAAACGAAATTTGTGACAGAATCGACAACGCTTCACGCCTATCAATTATAAAATGCTAATGCCACGATTAATCACGCCGGCTAAATTCATAGCTGTGCCCACAACAAAATGCGGACTATTTGAATATTTTAATAATAAGGAAGACTTCTTACTAGATTGGGAATCGTAATAATAATGGCGGCAGTGTGAGGCTTCAATGTCAAACGCATGTACAAAGGTACTTAGCAACAAACCCGACCCCTTTACGAGTTTCTAACAGCCGCTCAAAGTATGACAGAAAGCGATAGTGATGTAAGTCGATAGTTGTCAAACAGGAAACCGCGGGGCGCGCGTGGCGAGAGATATGGCGCACGCGCTTTGTGCCGCCGGCCTTCGGATGAAATGTTCAGCGCTGTACCACATACGCCCATTATGTAACGAGGTTGCGACGCTCCACAACAAACGCCGGCTCATTCACGGGCAACCCGTCCCGGCCCATCGCAGACTCCCAGGACGATTCCGGATTGTTTTGTTCACAGACATGACCTCAACTCTGATATTACGCCGATTGTTTACTATACATCCGTTGGAATTTTGTGTCTGAAAATTGATAAATTATCGGCCGGTACGTCGTCGTCGGAGACGGAGAGTCGAAATTTACATGGTTATTATTGTCACGCTGAGTCAATAGAGATCATTGCCATTATGATAATTATATGATAAAGGCACGTTTGTTATTGTTTCTATGGCGTTAAAAATGTTGTGTGCCTTCCTAATCACAATTACAGTTTTTAGCATTTGGTATTGAAATACAATTAATAATGGTTTTTACATAACTGTGTAAAAAATTTCAGAACATCTTTTAATGTCAATGCAAAGGAAATCAAAATTATACACGATTAATCTATTCTAATATTATAAAGAGGAAACCTTTGTATTTTTGTATGTATGTATGTATGTATGTATGTATGTATGTATGTATGTATGTATAATTAAGGAAACTGTCAAAGTGGTACGAAGTCCGCCGGGTCAGCTAGTTGTGAATAAGAGAGAAAGCTCATGTTCTAGCTAATGAGTCAACACTGGTTCTTTGAGAATTCCTTTTTTAATAAAGCAAAAAAATGGAGCTTTGTAAGAGAATATCTTTTATAATATAGCCCAAAAATGGAGTTAGATATGTACAATAATTTACAATGAAGTTGTTAAAACATTATCTCATCACTAGCAACTTCTTAACGATGCATCGTAAAGGGTCGAATGAAAAAGTTCTGATCACCGCACAGTTAGAACAAATAACTTCACCTTCGTTGGCAACTGACAGCAATTTATTTATAAACGTTAATACCCTTGCTCGTGAGAGTCTTGGGCTGAAAGCGCGAATGAGTTTTACCTTCGATGATGCTAAAATAGCTCCCGGTTACACTATCACCTTGCGTTTGATTGACGATCGATCCCTTGTGCCAGATGCTTGTTAACTATTACTTCAACCATCTCACACAGACATGTGGAATGGCTCTCCAATGTTTGCTTAAGATTTATCGAGCTCACATTCTTAATGTTGCTGATGGATTTAATATGTGCAATATTTAGTTCGAGTATGCATTGCATGAACATGCTAAGGACAGATTCTGTTTGATTTTTCCAACCTCTATCTATAAGATTCACTGCTCTGTAGTATGGACGGACCATCAAAAATGGCATTGTGAAAGCGAGTGGGTTTATTATGTTTCCGAATTGCTTTTATGCAACCGCACAAAACAAATGTATATTCCCAAAATGTGCGGTTGTTGCGACACGCCGCCGTGTGGAATCAGATGAAGATTTCCACGCTATGACATTTCCTTTGCGAGCCGATACGAGATCTGGTGAAACGCCCCCGGCATATTTCTACATTTTCGCAACAGTTCGGAAACAAATCGAGTTCGTGTTCGACATTTTGCGATCACTGTAGCAGTTAGATGAATATTTATAAAGAACGTGTATAATAAAAGGTCGGATTTGATTGTTACCAGTAATTTGAATATATTTTGGTGTTATTACAGCAAATTACGATAAATTAAGTCGTTTATACACAGACAGTTCTCACGCCGCGAAATTAGTTGACCTTGGTAGTATTAGTACTTTGAACTGAACATATGCCTCCACCCGTATTAATGTTTGTGTTTCGTAATTTAATATGTCTAAGTGCACACCACTGTTAGATAGGACAAAGTGTTTAAAGATTACAAAATAAATGCCGAGCACATCTTTATTCAATTTATATCTATTAGCACCAATCTCTTCCGTTTGCTCGACTGTTCTCGGCGAGCTGACCGAGGTAAACGAGACTCGACCAAGGTCCGTTTTGAAATAGGATGGTACTTGACCTTCAGGATGAAAGTCAACAGTGTTGCGCAACGTATCGGCGCGAGCATAGAACTCTATGCTAATAACCAGCCGCGAGACATATTAGAACCTGGTCATGACCCACTTATGTATACTCATGTTCAAGGATTTCACATATTTGGAAGGCGAAGATTTCAAAACTGACGAATCTTTTGACGCGCTCGTTAGCGTTGGAGTCGGTGAAGGTAAAATAGGATAGGTAAATTCATTTCTCATAATTAAATAGGTTGACCATTAAAATTTCTTTGGTTTTTCCTATTGTGAAATGACGTAAACGTAGACCGCACAATACAACGCATTAGTGATTCATGAGATCCTACAATGAAGTATGGTCATCCGCATTGAGCGCGTCGATGATTCGCGCTGTGGCTATTGGTTCATAACATGCAATGCGGTTCAAGAAAATGTTTCGAGTATTGAAAGGCTGTTTGAGCGGATTAGGTTTTTCACCACTCCTTTCTACGCGTTCGAGTAGTCTACGCACACATGGTAGGCTGTGTGAGTGTGGGGTATGGGCGGGCACGGTGCGCGCGAGTGTGGGTGCGCGTGCGTAGTCGCGGGCACGCTGCACGGCGGGGGGCGGGGTAGCGCCGGCGAGCGGCACGCGGTTTTGTAACAGCGTTTTATTTCAAGGTCACTCGAGCAGTTTTTAGAAAGTCACTTCACGTAAATCTAGTTTTGGCTAAAACAGCGAAATTTCTGTACATAGCCTTAACAAGTACAATTGGCCTTTCTAAGGTATACGAGTATTGTGCGTTTGTTTTTATAGTATTGTAACTAGTAACAAGTTTTTCCTATTCTAGTTGTGGTTCACAATAGTATTATTATTGCTCATACATATTTAATTTCTGCAGCTCCGTTAGAATACTATTAAACCATTGATGAAAATATAGCGAGACTTGAATAATTCAAATGGTATGCATAGTCACAAAATTATCATGAAAAACCAAACTATTTCATTAAAAGCATCATCGGAAATATACATTTGCTAAATTGTGTGACCTTGTGTGACTGTTAAATAAATTAAATATGAAATCTGATTGTAAATACCCTATTAAAATAAGTATATAATTGCCATAAATGCCGGATTGAAACGCTCTGTCTCCGTAATGAATTCGGATTTATTATTATGTTTGATTGTAAGTGGTATGTACGAAAGTTTATAATTAGAAAGTTCGCAAAGATCATAATGTTTTCATACATACAGTATATTAATATTATCTAGTGATTTACAACGAAGTAGTGTTTAATATTGTTATTGTGACAGTCGAATGTATGCTGAATATACAACATAATGTCTTTAGAGGCCAAAAATATTGTAAAGAAGAGATTTTTGTTTTCGTGTTATTCTTTTTCTCATCAAAATTGACAGTCAGTACTTATCAGAAGCTTATTATAAAATCGTTCGAAATCAGAACGAAAGAAGCGTGCCACAAATAAAGAAAACACAGTCGAGACCATCCTCGCATTTCACATTTCGTCATCATGCCGCGCCGGCCGCGGTGCGATCTTCTCAGTCGAAATTATGAAATTTAGTCGGCTGCCATTTGGAGTGGTTGCGTAATGGCGCTAAATTTTGCTGACAGAGAAAGTGCGCGAAAGGTTTTACGTAAGCGGGCGACGTAACTCGGCTCGGTTTTGATTCCCTGCCCCTCGTCCATCGCGGTTACGTGACGGACAGTTCGCGGGGTAATTTCGAGGCGTCGGGCATCCAACTCTAATTTGCGGCTTTGGATGATTCGTTTCGCTCCGAATAATGAGTTGCAATGAGTTTGGGTATTAAACCTCTTTTTGAACGCTGTCGCTAAAAGTCTCCGCGGTTTCGGTTTATGCTTATGATTTTCCATAGGCTTTCCAATATTTGCCTGTTTCACATACGTAGCTATAACCGGAAACTCAATAAGGATTAGTCACAGCGATAATTGCCATTTCTTATAAATCCTATGTTTGTTCTAAACGCCGCCCGGCTGATTCATGGAAAATTTTACGGAGCAAATAAACACGTTAGTGTTTGGCGAAATAAAAATTAATGACTTTGCCAATGCTCTGCGTTGTAAAGTGAGTGTAAATGTAAATTAAAAGTAAATGTAAACTAAAGTAAATGCCTTCAATGTAAGACGTGCATGTTTGAAGATGAACTTATTTGATGTTATGATAAATTGCTCATTTAAAATGATCTACAAAAATTTACGACATATCAAAATAATCGTCAGAAACACATTACTCAGTTATAATTTTAATCAAAAAAAATGTTTAAATGCAAGTTTGATTTTATCCTGTGAATAATAAAAATCTCTTGCAACGTTTGCAAGAGATTTTTATACCCCATAGCCTTTTGTTTTGAGAACATACTTTGTTTCATCTATGTTATTAACACTAACTAGCATCTCTCACATTAAGTATACAGTTACAAAGACAACATCCTCAGATAAAACTTAAGAACGTACAGACGCAGAGGCCTAGCGCCTTTACATCAACCTGTCCAAAACCGCCAAATTTCTTCAAACAATGTTCAACCATATGCCATATACATAAAGTTCAAAGTGTATTGAGGAAATTTGACAGTTTGTGGTAGTCTAATGCGCATGCGTGTGCACTTTCACGCTTGCTCAACTTGCAATTTCATAAGAGACTTGACGCGAACTCTCCTCCTCTAGAGATTAGAGAGCGCTCTTGCAATCCTCTCATTGCACACAATCTCTGCCCCAATTCGCTAGTTATCGCAAGTCAAATATCACCGAAATGTGCGCGGGTGTGCAGATAACAAATATGCCACGAAATTAATACAGGCAGAAGGACCGATTTATATTAATGCGTGAATAATAGTTGTTTCGGAATAAATACTCCTTTTTAGGTTAAGTATATACTTTTATATTTTTCTACATCTTTTGTTTTGTTTGTCTTGTATTGTCATATTGGGGTTTCAGAAAATCCTAACATTATGATTTTCATGCTTGCATGCATGATTATAAATGCGAAAGTGAGTTCTTTTGTTTCTTTGTTTGTTTGTTGTTTTTTACGCTTTCACGAATAAACTATTTAACCGATCACCATGAAATTTTGAACACATATTCTCAAAAGTATAATCAAAGACACAGGATACTTATTACATTTAAAAAATAATAATTTTGTTTGTTTGATATGCTTTCACGCGTAAACTATTTAACGATTTGTTTGTTTTATTGTCATAGACACTGTCAAAGTGGTACGAATCCACCGGGTCAGCTTGTATTACAATAAAATATGTTTTATATTGAGGAGTTCGACGGCGCAGTGGTTAACGCGCCCGGTCTGCGAGTGCTGAGGTTAAGCAAAATTCGCAAAGGCCGGTCATCAGATGGGTGACAAAAATTTATCATCTCAAGCTCCTCCGTGCTTCGGAAGGCACGTAAAGCCGTTGGTCCCGGCTGCATTAGCAGTCGTTAACAACCACAAATCCGCACTGGGTCCGCGTGGTGGTTTATTCATCCATCTATCTATCCATAGGGAAGGCTCGTGCCCCAGCAGTGGGAACATAAAATGAGTTGATGATGATGTTTTATATGGTGATTGCAATGGCATATGGTACGCCAATGCATGTTTTACTTTGCCTTCTTATTCAGTAACACAGTCCATCTTTTTCCTTTCGCCTCTTCCGTTACAATAAGTGTTGCCAGCCGATGCCTATTAAGATTACCGTAAGTTGATTTCGTAATCTGGTCGATAGATGGCGCTGCTTCGACACTATACAAATTGCAGTTGACTTTAACTCGATCGAATAGTGATAGGAATAGGCAATAGACAGACTGTATACATCCGTTACTAACCAGTTTTGTTGCAAGCATCATGTAGTAATTTATGAAAGGCTGTTTTGCATTTAGAGAAAACAAAAGTAGATAGTGAGACAAGAGGGATGATCAGCATGTGACGCGAAAGGTAATGAGCATGAAAGTTGAAGGCTAAAAGAGATAGGAGATAGATAGACTATGTGAAGATGATATGACAAAGAAAAGAGTAAATGTATGGATGACGACTAATCAAGGAGAATGGAAGAAAAAATTATATTGTCACGCCTTATTCCATATACGAAACAGGGCAGGCGAATGACGAACAGGAGATGGTTTAAATTTAGAATGTACCTTCTGTATTTTAAAATTTCTTAGGCTACAGATTCATGCGTAGTTAAAATTAAATGTATCCCAATCTCTTCCGCCGACGTCAAAAATAATGATGCCGATAAATGACATGAGATCTTGAGAAAAGTTGCGCGCTACGTAATTGCTTTGTATGTTTGTTGACAATATTCTTTATAATCCTTAGCGAATATATGATAAAAACTATCAGTATACGACGCTAACGTGGGTTTTCCTATCCAGGAGTTCATGGATACATAATGAATAGTGCCTTGAATTAATTCCTCAAACGTCCAAGTGAGCTGCTATTTATTACTAATAATTGTAAAAGCCTCATATATACTTCAACTGATAACTTTTTTGAATAAACTACTCCAATCTCCATCACACTATTGTTTAGAATCACGATATGGCTAAACCTGTTACTACTGAAGTTGTTAATAAAATCTAAGAATTGTTAATATTCTATGTTAATGTTAACTACTTACGTTTAAGTAAACGATTCCCATTATCACATAAACATTAAAGGAAAACAACAAGGTATTATAAACTGTATTGCAAATATAAAGTAATATATTTTTACTTAGAATGTGTTATTACAATTACCTAAGAACATTTTTTTAATTAACAGATTGTCTTACTTGGCAGCAAAATTTTCGTTGGAAGTGGGGCAATTTCACTTGCACTTGCTCACCTTAATTTGCATATATTTCACGTTGCAATGGACCTTGACGGTTTACAGGTTATCTATTAGTTGAAAGGTAGATTCTACTATTTCCGCAAGTGCGACTGTTTCCGTTCGAAGTATAATGCACTTTTTAAGCCAAACAAAAGTTAATTTTTAATAGAACATTTCCGACAAACTATAATCGTGTTATTATAATTAAAAGAAATATGTCCTTCCCCTTCCTACTTTTCAGGGTACATCTCTAAGCATGCAGAGCAGTATCAACATGCTCGGTATGACGATTCGCTGCGATCTAAACAAAAAGGACTACATCGAAGCCGTGATCAAAACAGCCTCACGAAAACTCGGTATTCTGAACAGGGTGAGGCGATTCTTTACGCCTGAACAGTTGTGCCTTTTGTACAAAACACAGGTAAGGTCTTGCGTGGAGTATTGCTCGCACATCTGCAACGGTTCCGCAAAGTACCTTCTCGATGCCTAGGATGCATATATAGATTGCAGCGTCACGCTGTACGCATTATCGGCAACGCAGAAGTCACAAATACTCTTGAATCTCTGCAATTGCGTAGAGATATTGCGTCACTCAGCGTGTTTTACCGCTTATACCATGGCGAGTGCTCTGAAGAACTCTTTGACCTCATCCCACCTTCTCCCTTCCTCCATAGGAGTACACGTGCTGCTCTCCGCAGTCACCGCTTCACTGTCTCAAATATTCCATCGCGCACTAAGAAATTTGGTGAATCGTTTCTCTGTCACACCTCCAAAATATGGAATAGTTTGCCAGCACACGTTTTCCTTCCTTTCTATGATATGGGGTCCTTCAAACGAGGCGTGAAGAAGCACCTTGAGGGCCGGCAGAGTGAGGGTAAGTGATGCTGCGTTGTTTTCACGCTGCACCAGTTGTCGTCGCAACTGGATTCCATATTCACTTAACATCAGGTGAAATGGAGTCATTTGCCGTGCTACGTATAAAAAAAATGTTAGTTCTTTTTATTAAAAACTAACCCGTCTTTAACCTCAATCACTGAATAACTAATAGGTAGTACTCCTCAATCTCACCTGATGGTAAGTGCAGATGCCGACAATGAAGTAAGCAAATCTAGACAATGCCTATTTACTAAAACTTTACAACATAATAAGCTTTTAGGTACCTTGAATGATTATATTCAAAAATTTATATTTCGAAATATAACACACAGAAAGCCGCATAACGCTACAAAACCAAGTGTTTTTATTGCACACGTAGGTAGTGACACGTTGTGTGTCAGAAGCCTATTAGCTGATTATCATGACATGTAACAAAAACCAATGACCAACTTGAACTTCTTTTATAGATTTGTCGGTCAGTCGGTGACAAGGAAATGCATAACACAAAGCAAAAGAGCGCGCACCATTCAAAGGATATTTCCATTTACAGTACCGATGGTATTATAATAACTCTTTATATTACAGTATGGGGTACAAACGTTTAATATTGTTTTTCCAAGAATGATAATTGCAGTGTACAAGACATGGTTCAAAATAGAAAAGAGACCATCATCATCAGGTAATCATAAACAAGGGGAGATCAAGCCTTAACGTGGACTATTTGGCACGCTGGACGAAAACTAATAAATAAAATAATAATAAAATGCGTATATTTCGACCAACTTAGAATATCATATAATTCCAAATAAAAAATAAAATTACAAAATAAAAATTCAGCGAGTTTAAATGACAAAAGCAAAATTATTCAATTCAACAATAAAAAAAAAATATAAGTACGTACTTAGATAAAATTCCTAAATTTACAGCAATCACGTATAGTAAAATTAATAAACTAGATATAAATTAGCATTAAAATGAATAAAATAATTAAAAAAAATGTCAACAATCAATTTATTAATTAGTATAAATATATAAAACAAAGCATTTATTTGATTGCCGCCTTACCCTAAACCACGGAAACATGCCCGTTACAGCAGTTACGGATAAAGGGACATTCGACCCTGTGACTAATGTCACTAATAGAAGATAATTTAAATTCAAAATTAAAATATGTTACTCATTATGACATTCAATGTGCACCGCCTGTCTTATACTAGAGTTGTTTCCATACTTTCTAAATACTTAGGACGTGATTCACCAATGTAGATTTTGACTTTTATACTATTCAAACTTAAGTTATCATGAAGTTCAGGATAGACTATCTGGCATTAAATAGGAAGCAGTGAAACTAGGGGCTTATTGTCTAGTTTCAACCGCAATCAAGATACCTTTAAATTTGGCATTTGAAAGCTTTTCAAGAACTTCAAACTAATTCACAAGTGACAGAGATTGCGATCACGACGCGTTTTTGAATGATGTTGAATGAACGACATCGTCAATTTGACATTTATTTAGAATCGTCTATGCAAAGTGACAAGCGTAAATACGTTTAAAGTGTATCGCGATAGAGGTTGAAATTAGACGACAAGCCCCCCGGTCAGTAATATCGTCTTGTTTTTTAAGTTAGCCAGCAAGTTGATGCTAAGAGCTGTAACTATAAACATGTTTATGCGAAATTCACCAAGTTTTGAGCGTTGATAATTTGTGACGTAACAAAGAGTATAGCAAGGAGAGGCCGCGAGGCTCAACCGAATACTAACTGCGTAGCTTCTAAATTCGACGGTGATCCTTCACCGAAGTTCGACTAAAGTATTGAATCATGCGTTGACGAACTAAAACAGTGGGTTGAGTCATTCAAATTTAACGTCCTGAAAGTGTGTTGGCTTTCTTTAGTCACGTCCAAAGGATAAGGTATCGGCACGCTTGGGGATTTGTCACGTTTTAAGGTAACATTTTATTTTTATATGTGAAAATTATTTTAATACATTTAATGTTACTTTAATAAAATACAAAGTATGGTAAATGAAACGCCGCGGTGGCCGATAGCCGTAGGTTCTGGGTTCGAGTCCCAGGTCGGACAAAGTTGTTTCGGATTTTTACGAGACATAGCCCGGGTTTATGATCACCAACCCGCATTTGGCACGTGTGGTGATTAAGCCAATACCCATCAATTGGATGATTTCGGTGATGTTGGTTCTTGCCCAACTGTGGGATAGTATATGGGATATTTACTTACAAAGTATGGCTCGAAATGTAGCGATGAAGCAGATAGACGGAGTTGGGGGGATGTAATAGAATAAATTGTTAGCGAAACATGACTGGCATGAATACGGCCGTATGGTGGAACGAAAATCGCCTTTCATAGACATTGAGACTTTTTTTAAAGGTGTCTTATTTGTTTGTTTAATTGACTTTAGCTAGTGTCACTTATGATCAAAATAGACATATTTGGGTGAAATGGTGAAGTTCTTTCAAAATCCAGCAAAAACGGCAGCAATTACAGGACTGGATGAAAAGCTAATCAAAAGATTTACTGTCCTTTTACAAGCAATTATGTACATCAGGGAAGAGCATAAAAGTACAAAAATTTCAAGAGTATGCGATGCAAACTGCGAAAAGATATATTGAGCTGTACAAATGGTATTATATGTCTGCAACCATCCATAAAATACTTGAACATGGTACAGACATAATTTCGAACAACGCAGTTGTTCTAATTGGTACCCTTTCCGAAGAAGCTTCGGAAAGTCGCAATAAAGACGACGAAATTCGTAGGTTTCGAGAACACCACTCAAGAAAGAACAGTAGAGTAAACTGTAATAAAGATATTTTTAATACACTTCTCGTAACATCCAAACCACTAATATCCTCAATGCGTCCTAGGCTGGATATAAGCAAAAGTAAGGAATTCTTTACGGAAACTTTGGATCTTTTGACAATTGAGGATACTGAGTTTGTTGATGTGTCTGGAGTAGATTTTGAAACAGACTTGATTTTAAGTGAAAGTGAAGAAGATTTACTATAATTATATAATTTTTTTATAAAATTATTTTTATCTTTTAAATCGCACCTGCGCGCATCACATGAAGTACATCAAAAAAGCACAAAAAAAAAGTAGTTTAGTTGTGTGAAAGGATATAACGGTTTTAAAGTTATTGACCATTGTTTAAATTTCTCCATAGTTAATTTCAGAAGAAAAATCATTAAAAAAAACAAGGCATCGTTTCACCCAAATATGTTTATTTGATCATATTCATAAGTGACACTAGCTAAAGCCAATTAAACAAACAAAAAAGACACTTTAAAAAAAGTCTCAATGTCTATGAAAGGCGATTGTCGTTCCACCATGGGGTGGGACTTTGCCCAGCTACGGGATACCACAAGCTATGTCATATAACGATAATAAAATTCATTGTGTTAAAAAATTCCTATGGATATTTAAAAAGTGATAACGCGTTGTCTCTTGATTGACGAATAAAAAAACAAATGTATTTAAATACTGATAATTGTGAAGTGGTGTTAATAGAGCGTAATTAATTCGTTGCGTTTCGTTTGTATGTTTACTATAGTATTATCGACCGATAGTATATTACAATTTGATTTGTGTAGGCATAACTTCGATCTTATTTCCTTTAGCAAATTATGAGAACAGTATTCGGAGTTGGGATAAAAATAATTAAGTATTAGATATAAAATTTTATTACATCAAAATAATTTACGAACACTTAAATTTTGTAATTATATTACTTTCTCTTTTGTTTTCTCTACAAATAAGGCCTAAAATAGACAATAACAACGGAAATCAGTCTTATCTTAAGTTTATAACACGATAAAAAAAATTGTAAATCCTAATGCCTTGGCTTTCTGTCAATGATTTACGTCGAACAATGAGTAGCGTAAAGAGAAAAATATATGAAGTCTACGCAAGACATTCAATGCGAGTGGCTTATCAAACTTTTCAGTCATAATAGTACTGACCTACCCGTACACTGGCATTTCTCTAAAAATACACGGTAAACGTAAACGCGCTTTCGTTTACGTTCGGTTTTAGTACTTGCATACTAGCTGGGTGTGCGCATGTGCGGGAGGAGCACACGTGCGCGCGCGTACGGACGCGGAGTCGCGGGAAATTCCGCGCGAGTGTGCGTGCGCACACTGCCATTATCGCCCTACTCCGGATGCGTACGCAGATTTGCTGTGAATGTGCTAGACCAAATTGATAGTTCTAAGCGTTGCCCGCGCGCCGGTGTGCACGCCCGCGCCTGTGTGCGTTATTGTTTGGAAGCCTTGAGGCCTTAAGTTATTTTACAACCTGACAGCGATCGAATTGCCTATAAAATTGCGAACAATCAGAGTTTATAGATGAGGATTTTTTATTACTTACGTATACAAATGACAATAATTAATTTATCGACTTGGTCAAGGTATCGGTACTAGTAATTGCAAAGTTTGATGTGTTGTCATAAAGTACCATTTAGACGCACTTCGATCATAAGTGTTATACCGACAGCCAAATTAGTGATCGTTATTAAAGAACCTTGTAATTATTAAAGTGTTCGACGCACGGAACGCAATAGGAAGGGCCTATCGAAAGCGTTTGGCTATAAATAATAAACTCTTTAGCAAGGGTAACTGCGTAATTAAACTAATAGACCAAATCATTTGGCCTTTGACTTCGTGACGTTATACATTACGAAAATATATACAATTCAACACCTTCTCAATTTTATTGACCCGTCGGCCTCAAGAGAATGTACCATTTGGTACGAAAGCGGAAACCGATAGACGAGACGAGACGCACCCACAGATTCGAGTAGGTATCTCGAAACTGAAGGTAAACTGGTCCAAGGAATTGGAGAGCCGTAAAGGATGAACCCTAATTGAATAGAGGGTTCTTTGGTGTGCGTGTACGTTTGAAATCGAACGCTTGGACGTGCGTGTGCGCGTTGCGTGCGCGCCGACTAGCCGATAACAATAAACTATTTCCGAAGTGACCCAGTTCCGACGTCCTTCGGCACTTAGAGCCGTGAACGGGAACAAGAAAGGGCCCACAGTATTTTGACAGTAACCATTCCAAATTTTTATTGTACGCAAACAATGAACGCCTTTGTACACGCGGTGCTAACTGCCTGCTCTAAAATAGGTTATATAACCTTGGAATAATATCAATGTTATGCTAAAGCACCTTCAAATTTTAAGGTAGCTGACCTTTTTTGAAATAAAAGAAGCACAATGTCATTGGAGTAACCGCAGAATCTACTGATAGTCTGGCTGTCTAATTGATTTGGAACCTGTTAAGTGTGTTAATAGGCGGACAGTCACCGTAAGTGAGCGCGCATTAAAAATAATCTAAAACAAAATATCAAAAGTAGGAAAGGATGCTAACTTTACAGTGGCCATTGTATATGCGCGCTACTCGAATGCTGATTTCACAACCGACCGTGGCCGGTGGCGGACGTATCCAGCCCTTTTGATAACGTCAATTCAGTTCAATGTCAAACTAAACACAGAACTATGAAGAAATTCATTAAGCGATAATTGGTTGAGAAATTCGGACGACCCGAGCGGCGAACAGTGAATTGGTTATACTAAATTTGTTGTTCCGAGAAATACTTATGTCGACTTTGCAAGGAGTAAGCCAACGCCGATTGCGACATCGCGTCGAGCACTCGGCTTGCATTTGGGAATTTAGAAATGTTTGTGTTTCAGTGTAGTAAACCTAGTTTCTGGGAACGTTGGCTGCTCGCTACATTAGCTTACAGGGACTGATAATAACACTGTTCTTACTGCAAAGCGATTTAAAGCAGAGAAATGAACACAAAGAAAACAGCAGAACAAAATTATGGAAAATAAATGGAAAATGGTAAAAATAAATGACGTCAATGTAGAAATATCTTGTTAATGAAGCAGTAACACTTAATGACGATTATTATTCAGTAGTCGGATGCTAGCTATTGTTTTAAAACAAAACATTGACCAAAGAGTAGTTTCCATTAGAGATTTCCCTATTACAATACAAAGTACATGTAACAGTGGAGATAAATTCATGGTAACAGAACACAGTTTCCAGGAAACGGTTGCCGCAATTGAATCAGCATTAATTGCTATACTTGGTACAAAGCAATTGCTGTATGTATTTTAGATTAGGTATTCCAGAGCAAACAACGTTTTCCGATATATTGGTAATTGGTTCAAATAAACTGCCAGAACTAGTTTCATGGCGCGTGTATGTGATAAAGAGCCGACCTAGAATATTTCGTACGATACCAATTAATTATTAGGACTTTGTAATGCGAATTCGTTACACCACAGTCAAGTGTTGACAATAAACAAAATATGCTCAAAGGAAAATAAAGGAATCCATTGGGTCAAATTTGCGTTCGGAATTTTTCAAGGATTTATCTTTAGATTCTGGTTTTGGAAACTTTTGATCGAGAAAATGAATGAGACAAATTTTTTTTTGCGCGCAATGCCCGTATACATATATTTTTTTAATGGTGTGTCAACTATTGTTACAATTATTGCTTACTTTCTAAAAATACATAAATTATGATCTAATTGTACAAACACAACAAGCACTTATATTATTACCTCAGTAAAAACTATAACTAATGAAACTAAAAAAATACATGTATCCTTCCTATTTTTGTTGTGAAATATGGTTGGTTACATATGTATGTCTTGGTGCATGGAGTATGTTAATGTAAAATTCTTATTAGAAAAATTTTAGACACATTTTACACTGATGCCGGTAATAATATGGGGTAGTACTAGTAGTCTACTATGGGGAAGCAGAGGCTGCATTAGTTTGGAACATGTGGATGTGGCAATAGGTTACATTATCTTGAGATTTCTTTTCAAACAGCATTGTTACCAGAAAGAAATAAATGGGAAAGTGGAACGAGTTTGCGCGAAGACTGTATTTAACTTATTTGAAACAATTGTTACGTCCGCAGATAAGCCAACGTTTATTTTTGTCAATTGTGAGTTCTTGAAGGAATTAGATGTTTTTGTGGTAAAAAGTACCCTTAATATCTGTGCAAGAAACACATCTATCTTTCCGTTTTGATGTGAAGCAATGACTGACATACACAATTTCTGTGCTTCTTAAAAACAGTATGTTTTCAACTTTAAACGATTAGCTTTAACTTTAGTATATGAATTAGTATTCAACAATACTTTAATACTTGCTCAAGAACAATCAGATATATTGAACACAATCTAATCACTACATAGTATAAAACAAAGTCGCTTCCCGCTGTCTTTCTGTCCCTATGTATGTACGCAGATCTTTAAAACTACGCAACGGATTTGATGCGTTTTTTTTAATAGATAGAGTGATTCAAGAGGAAGGTTTATATGTATAATACATGCCTAGAATTGGACCCGGTACTCGAGCGCTAGTAAATTTATAGATCGTAAACATTTAGTTATACTACTCGGATTGAAAGTATAGCATAACGTTATCTTATTGGAAAATTTGAAATGGTGTTTTTAACTCGGTATCATCATTCAGATAAAGAATTGGTTAACAGTATCGAAAGTTCAAAAATCAAGATCTTATCTCTTATCATAAAAATTTCTTGTGTTAATCGGAAAATTTAAGGTGTGGAAATATTTATGATTATGGTTTTAAATACGCATTTTACTCAAATTTGGTGCGAACAAATTACAATTTGAAAAATGTTTATATATATTTATTTTATACTAGCTGACCCAGCGGGCTGTGTACCGCTTAGACAGTTTCTATGACAACAAAACAAACAAATCATTTTGTATTGGTAAACTAAATTGTTGATTTTAGTATTTTCCGTTACCTATCACCATACCATACCATTTATGTTTCTCACCGTTTAAACCTTCCCTGAAGTTCCACAAAAATTTCAAAATCAAAATTATCCAAATCGGTCCAGCTATTCTCTAGTTTTAGCGACTCAAACGAACAGCAACTGATTTTTATATATATAGATATAATTTTGTGTGTAAATATTTTTTGCTACCTCTGTTATATTGTATTTGCTGACCGGCTGTAAAACTTTGTGATTCTTGTTTTACTGGAGATTGTTACCATTACATACAAACGAAAACTTATTAACTCTGTCATTTAACTTAGCGAAGTTTGAACGAACCTCAGTGTAGGGCGTAGCATAATATTTTCTATTACAAAGAAATACCACTTGGCATGCATACCGCTCATAACCCTTACTTCGAAGATTGCGGTAAACCTTAGAATCACTTATAACTATGAAGTATGAAGTATGAGTTGATTGTATGAGTATAATATATTTAGAGATTGTAAAAGTAATTCAGATTTTGTGCGTATTAATATGTGTATTCTGAAGTGACAAATACTGTTTCCATTTCTCAAAAATTGTAGTTAACTTATAACTTAATCGCACATAATACCTATGCATGCTTTGATTACATACATGCGTTCTTAAGTACGTTTGCGCATATCTTTTTAACTATATGTAGATATAGGGTCATTTCGCCTGTTCGCGTCCATCGCCCAATTCGCGTCCATTTTACGGATCGCCCTTTTAACATTCTCGAAAATAAGTATACTAACACACCATTAAAAAGAAAAGTCATTACCGCCAATACCTCAATATATAAGAGGCACGTACACATAGATAAAAGTTCCGTGCGCCCAACCAATCCTGTTTAGAAAAATATTTAGTCTCGGCTGTTCAACAAGAGAGCGCGGATGCGCGGGATTTTAGGAAAAAAATAGTGTGCAGCGGCGCGTTTGACGGTAAGTCTTTTATTGTTTTATGTGAATTTTAGGTTACATAGCTGTATCTAGACTTTGATAATGAAAAAAGGAATAATATTAATTATGAATTTGCTTATTTTTTTTATAGTTAACAGTTAAAATAGGGTGGACGCGAATTACTACACCGAATTTATAAAACTTGCACTTTGCGTCCGCCATGGACGCAAACTTTACCTAGAGGGGATATTAATAAAGCAAATTGCGTCCATTTTTTCAATAAATACAATTGACTTGTATTGTTTGTAAAAATAATTTAAAATGTATTGTAAAGACTAGGTACGAGTTTAAAATTCTATTTTAGAATAAAATGAGTAATTACTTTAATTCTTAATTTTTTCTGTAGGGATAAAAGTTCTTCGGAGACAAGAAAGAAGAAAGAAAAAGGAAAAGAGAACATACACAGAAGAAGATTTAAAGAAGCGTTAAATATAATATTCTTTCCGGCACGCGGTCGCCACTCGTGGACTGTTTCGCCCCAGCGGCCATCAGTCCTGCAAGCAATGTGCCCTGCCCACTGCCACTTGAGCTTAGCAACTCTTCGGGCTTTGTCGGTTACCTTTGTTCTTCTGCGGATCTCCTTATTTCTGAATCGATCTCGCAGATAAATCTCTAGCATAGCCCTCTCCATTGCTATTTGAGTGACCTTGAGCCTTCTGATGAGACCCAAAGTGAGCGACCACGTCTCAGTCCCGTATGTACTGTATGTACTGGCAACACACACTGGTGAAAGACTTTCGTCTTGAAACACTGCGGTATATCGGACGAAAAGATATTTCGTAGCTTACCGAACGCTGCCCAGCCTAATTGGATTCGACGATTGACCTCTTTGCTGAAGTTGGACCTACCTAGCTGGACCGTTTGTCCCAGGTAAACATAATCGTCCACAATTTCAAGGGCAGAGTCCCCAGCCTTCAGAGGAGTGGGGTACGACACGTGAGTTTGACATAACTTTTGTCTTCTCCATGTTCATTTTAAGACACATTTGTTGATCGATAGGCTGGAAGTCATCAAACCTGCGTGCGAGACGATTCGTTATGACTCTCGAAAACAGCTTGTAGACGTGGCTTAGAAGTGAGATGGGCCTGTAGTTCTTCAGCAGGGTTTTGTCCCTTTTTGAAGAACAGTACCACCATACCTTCGTGCCACGTTTCTGGCGTTCTGCCCCCTAGTACGACGGAATTAAATAGCTTCTGAAGAGCTACGAGTACCGGTCTTCCGCCTGCTTTCAGAAGCTCGGCCGTAATTCCGTCAGCACCTGGTGCCCTGCCGTTCTTGAGCTGTTTGAGAGCCATACTAATCTCGCAAAGGCTGATGTCCGGGATGTCTTCGGTATACTGCCGGGTTAACTTAGCTCTAAGGTCTTTTGCTAAGCTTTGTACAGGTGGCCGTGTGGATGTGTAAAGCTGTCCATAGAACTTCTCGACCTCTCCCATAACATCGGACCTGGTCGTGACAGTTTTGCCGTCATCGGTTTTCAGCGTCGTCAGTTGGCACTGCCCAATACCCAGATCTCTTGCGAACACTTTCGAGCCTTTGTTCCACTCTATGGCCTCTTTAATACGGTTAGTATGAAATCGGCGCGTGTCGCGAATCATAGACTTCGAGATCTGCCTATTTAGCCGCCGAAACTGAGACGCATCACCTGAGGAAAGCAGATAAGCAGAACCATTGAGCGCCGATCTTCCATTAGTTTTAGGGTATGGTCTGAGAACTTTTTGGTTCCTTTTGTACGGTGGGTTTTAAAGAACTGTGACCCAACCGTTTGGACGTTTTTCTTTCTTGCTATTTTTATTTTCTTTAAAGTGATTTATTTATGATAATAATGTTGATTTTAAAATAACTATATTCTTAAATAAAGAAATTGTTAAAATCCAATCTTTCTTTACATTATCTTAAAAAGATCACCCCCACATTCCTTTTCTAAGCAGGTGGACGCAAAGTGGTCCACGGGTGGACGCAAATTGGATTTTGTGGACGCAAACTGGGTAAAACGCCTAATTCTGAAGTTTGTCTATTTAAAAAATAAACACAAGATGTTTCGAACAAAACTGAAAGTTAACCTTAAAATAGACTATATAATGAACACATTACATAAATTTTTCATTGAAATTAGAACTGGAACATTTTTATTTTCTCCTTTAAACTTGCCAACTGCACTAAATGGACGCGAACAGGCGAAATGACCCTAAATCCTTTATCAATCAATAATCGTAGCGCCGCAATAATCCTTTTTTGGCGCCAGCTAAGTAATTGTGAAAGGAAAATCTATTTATTTCTTGTACATTCTACAGTGGCACATTCTAAAGGCGCTGTTGGGTCGGCCTATAAATTGTTTTCACCCGTGCCAACACAGTTTCATTGACAATTGTGTCAACCTCTCTGTGCCATCGTGTCAATTAATTATGGTTGCGTAGTTTATTTTTACAATGTTGAGATGAACTTGAATAATAAATATATACACTTTTAAACTATTGCATTCCATCTATCTATAGTCTATACTTTTAATAAAGAGGCAACGTTTTGACTTTGTTTGTTTGTTTGTATGTCGGGGCTAAGCTCTGGAACTACTGGTCTAATTACAAAAAATCTTTCACGGAGAGAATGCTAAATATTTTGCGGGTAACATAGGGCTATATTTTATTTTGATAAAAAATGAGTTTTTAAATCTTAAATCCACACGGACGAACTAGTGGGTAAAGTGCTTGTTTCAAATAAAGTCTTATAACGGAGAGCTGACGAGCTGACTGAGCATTTGACCACGACTGGTGCAATTCGGTCGAAACGTCGAGTATAAAGGTAAGCCTTGACCTATTACTAAGTAGTTAGCGTTAATCCACGTTATAAAACTTTATAAAATAAATATATTATTTATAACAGCCCTCTTAGATACCATGTTATAGAAACTTACAGAAAAACCGGACATAAGTTTTGCGACCACTAGGTTCATCATCATCATCATCATCATCATCATTACTGACTATGTTTGTTCACTGCTAGACTAAGTTACTATATAAAAAGTTGATTCAAAACATGAAAAAGTGAGGAAAACGGTTGCATTCATAGACACGAAGAGTTAGAATAATGTGTTCAGAATTAGATAAGTATTGCATATCAACGTTTTAACTTTAATACATTTGATAACAACGCGTTATATTTCGGCAAGTACCCAGTATGGAAAATTCTATCGTTATGCCGAAAACACAACTGTAATTTTATTATTTATTGTAAAATTTACATTAATTAATAATATTCTCTGCCTTCAAAATACTTTGGCTAGAATTGGTTTTACGTCTGTATAGTCTGACCATGGAGATTGAACCGCAATTTCTGGCATGTTTGATGTTTCATTAAAATGGAGAGGCAATGATGTTTTACGTGATGTGAAAATTAAGTAACATAAGCTTATGTTAACATATTATACCTAAAAAGGATTAATCATCTTAGTTAATATCAATGCTTCTCCTCTTGGTGTTTGTGTTATATTGATAAGTTCTATATTTTATTCACATGTTTAAATCGTAGGACTAGTACAGGAGAAGTATAGTTTATATATATTTTTCAGACGGTCTCTACAATTAATTAGGTGAGCGTTACAATAGGTCCTTCTCAGATCGATATATAAGAAGGGCTAGAAATAAAAATAGTGTGGTACATTTTTTATTGTATCCGCTTGCCCTTCGCGTTCGTAGTTAGTTAGCCAAAGGTTCAATATCTATAATCTAGGCATCACAGGGTACAGTTGCAAAAATCATTCCTTGATATATTCATTTGGTGTTTATTACAAATATATATGAAATTTATCTATCATCTAGTATATTGAGAAAATTGTGCAATTTGTAATTCGTAGGCGAAACCAGTGAACGCTTTAGCCACGCACTGAGCCGTGGGAAAAAATAAATTAACTCTGCAAAACATTCGCATAAAAGGCGTTGCGTTACAGCAACTTCACGAAATAGCTTTTACTATTGCCCAACGAGCGCGAGCTCGCTGGCAGAAACACGAGACTCGGGAACACCGCGTTATTAGTAAACAACATTTAAATACCTAAACATCCAGAGAAAAAAAAGTTTCTACCGAAAAAAATTGAAGCGTGATTTCCCAGAAAGCATTTATAACAGTCACGAAGTAAACACAAAGTACAGAACGATGTTAATCTAAATAGTTATAACAATATTCCATGTAGTGATCGATGTATTCTGTGCGCCGAACGCTCGCCAAACTGAGCGTGGAAAAGCTGCGCGCGCGCTCATACGCTGAGCTCAGAACGGTTTCGCAAACCACCATCTAATGTGAACCTATTAACCTCTTCGTCGAGGCTCGGGCGAAGGCGAGAGGCGGATAAAGCGAGTGCGTTCATTAGACACAAGGTTGTGCCGACCATCCCACCGGACCACGGTCCACGACTCGCCCTCCCACCACATCTCAACACGGCACATCACCAAAACAAAAGTAAACAAGCCTTACCTTGCGAACTGTACAGCACTTCTATTGGCAAGCTCATTGTAAAAATTAAAAAGGATGTCGCTATCGAACATATTAGCACACTTTCACAGCCATTTTGCACAAATTCAATAATAATTTTATACAGAAAAATATAAACAAACAATCCGAAGCACCAGCGATCACAGGATAATCACAACGTCCGATCCTAGACACGTCCGTGCGCGAGCGACGTCAAATCAAACTGGCCCGGTCAAAATGACGAAAGTGAAAACATCTCACGCACAGAAAAAAAGGTTGGCGGCGGCGTGGCACAGTCCTTGCAAGCCACCTCTCGCGGTGGCTCCAGTGACACACTAACTGCGGCGCGCGCGCATCGCCCGACGCCTATATAATGAATCGCTCTGAGGCTCAAACTTCAAACGCCCGTGGTTGGCACAAAAAGAAGATGCCTCAACGGTAGCTAGGAAAGATTGAATACAAAGAGTGGCGACACGTGGGCGCGTGTGCGTTCACGTGCGGCTGTCGGTGTGCGAGGAAAGGCGGCCGCAGGAAACTCCGTTCTCTTCCACTAGGAAAGACCTTGGATATGAATCGGCACGTTGTAATGTGTACCGCCATCGCCTACGCCGCTGTTACCTACTTGACGAGAGATATTTGTATCTGCACAAGATGAGCGTCCGACTTAGTAAATACAAGACGAGTTTAGTGGTTAATGAGCAAAACGGATAGCTTTTATTGCTTTAACAAGCGGCCGCTGCTTGACAAACAATATAATTACAGCGGCGATGATGCAATGAAAGTTGATAATGGTATTAGCAATTTGACACGTTTTTCACGTGGGTGGCCGGCGAGAAATGAGAATTGTGGCGCAATTTTGGTAGCCCGACTTGTTGAGATAGCAGTAACTGGGTCGTAAAGAGTAGCCTAATGGCCCATTTTATAGCCAGCGAAACAGTTCCAAAGTTAAAGAGCCCGAATTAAAGACAAGCATTTAACATTTAGAAATTACCTTTATCTCATATACTGATTACACGCTTGCAGATAATAAGTAAAACAACAATTATGTTCAATCCAATTGTTTTCATAGTTCAAACAGGATTTCAAACTTTATAGAATCTCAATACATCTCCCTACTAGGAGTGCATATCAAAAACTATAAAACACTTAGCACTGCTTCATATTGCCATATCGCTAAAAGTGAAGTAGGTATTACTCCTATACAAGTTGTATGGCGTAAACAACGTCAAACAAATACAGACACTGGACAAACATAGCCGACATTAACAACAAAAAGAACAAGCTTAATAATCGCGCAACTCGTTCCGTTGCCATAACGTAACAATAAAATCACTTTCATTTCCTCACTCATTGTCTAACGAATGCTCAGATTGGATAACTTTAAATTTCTTCTGAAGATATTATACTCGTAGCACTTACGTAAACGCATGAGATCGTCGGCTGTGAGAATAACTTTAATTACCACTTGTTTATTAAGCTTTAGTTTCGTGTTTGTTATTGCTACTTTATTTTGTAATGAGGTGAGAGGCTCCCACATTTGCTCTAGTTGTGTTGTTATTGTTAGGTCTGCGTCGATGTAAACGCGCCCTTACATCGAAAACGCTGGGGATGCCACGATCACGATGCTGCGACCGATACCGCGCATAGAGGTACCATTGATCTTTCGATGAATTAATAGCGTGCGTTGTCATGAACCCAACTATCCATTTATAACATTGGTCACGGAAATTTCTATGTACATTTCAAAACAATAGCCTATTCATGTTTCGTTTTTCTAACAAGCGTAGCATAGAATTCGGTGCTGCGGCACTCCGCGTAACCAGATGTCTGCGGTGAATCGATATATCGATCGATATGAAAATTCACTTTCTCTGTACGGAAATATAACACTATTGTAAAATATGTAACGTTATACTTACTGTGGCGAAATCATTTTGTTAAATTGACAACTGTAACGTTATGATAGACGTTGGAGCTAATTAGCATGTCAAAGAGAGACCACACTATAACGTAGTGTGGCGAAGCAAAAAATATTTTGAAACAATAAAGAGTCGGAATCTTTAGACGGACTTTTATTTTAACCTTTTAATACGAGCTACGTACGAACGTTGCGCTCTTACTTTTACAAAACGATAGTTGTATGTTTAATTATATATAATATAGCTATATTCCTAAAGATATATTATTTAGTATCAGCAGCTTAATTGGAACTGCAGTATTGCGAAAGTTCGCTGGTTCAAGTCCCACCTAACTCAAGCGTTACTACCACATTTAAAAAAAAATATTGGTTTCTTCAACTTCTGTTTGTTTGACCTTGAAACTCGCTACGTTAAAGACATCGTTAATTCTCATTTCTGGAACCACAACTACAAGTAAACATTGCGAATTTCACCGTTCAACCAGTCCCAGAGCCGGGGATGCAGTCATCGAGATTGGGCGGCCGCACTTTCGCGACATTTCACCGGGTGAAAGTTCGCACATTGTGCTTTTGTCACTGCTAATCACGATCTTTATCGCAAATCTGGGCCCGAGCCGAGGTTGGGACAACGCCCACTATATCGGCGAACGAAAGTTTCGCTGTTACTCGTGTCATTGCGCAATGTCCCGGCTTTTCTTGATAGCAATTGGTGCGTAACAAGTAATAAACCAAGATATAGTTTGTGAAAGCAAACCTTTTATGTTTGAATATTGTATTTGTATATTAGAACGTTTCATATTTTTTTAACAGCTCCGTAATTGTTTGTACAATACTATGTAGCTGAATATGTTGTGTGGCTTGCGTGAGTACCTACGGTCTTGTTTGCCATATCATTTATTAAACGGCACATCTGTATGAGCAACTGAGTATCATGTTCATGATCAACGTTTTTCAATTTATCAAAATCTTTGGGAACATTTTTACGTAGCAAAACTTATAGGGGCTTATTAATAAACAAAGTGTAAGCTTGGAGTAGTTATTCCGTGTTTTGTCTCTTTTACTCTAATATGAAATGAAGTTTACATGTCGGGAACAAAACACGGAGTAACTACTCCAAGCTTACACTTAGTTTATTAATACGGGTGATAAGGACTCCTCTGCTGTTTTTCATAATTGAATCTTGGCTGTTTTATCATAGTTAAAACGGATTATTTCTATCGAATGAAAATTGGTTACATCCGATTATGTCATTCATTCATTAGATATCGCGTACCGATTGGTTTCACCTATCTCAATTATATTCCGTGGCTAGTGTGAAAGTGTTTTCGGATAAAAAATCATCCGCGTCGGATTCGTCGCGATCTGCCGTACCTACCTACCAGTTATTGATATTGAACGAAAATTCGTTATCCAAGTGGCCTTGGGCCGTATTCCTTTCAGTTCATACTTAGTAATGACAG